>BQNB010086676.1:0-28122 GCA_026074375.1 Tanacetum coccineum | reverse complement strand
TAGTCGATGATTATGTTGTCGATCCTCGGGTTCCCTTAATTCTCGGGAGACCCTTTTTGAGGACGGCACGTGCTTTGATTGATGTTTATAGTGAAGAATTAACTCTCCGAGTTGATGATGAAGCCATAACCTTTAAAGTTGGTCAAACTTTGAGATACTCTTACAATGATGTCGTGTCGATTAATCAAATCGATGTCATCGATGTAGCTTATGAGGAGTATGCTCAAGAAGTGCTCGGATTCTCGGATAATTCTACGAGTGGCAATCCCACTACGTCTTTAGATCCTATACTTTCTACTTCTTCCCCCTCTCTCACTCCTTTTGAGGAAGGTGATTTCATTTTAGAAGAAATCGATGCTTGTCTTACAAACGATTCAATTCCACCGGGAATTGATGATGACGACTTTGATCTGGAGGGAGACCTTCTTCTACTCGAGAAGTTATTAAACGATGATCCATCATCTCCTCTCCCTCCGAAAGAACTTCATGTTGAGGAACTTAAAATCGTAAAATCTTCTATTAATGATCCTCCGGAGCTTGAGCTCAAGGATCTACCTTCCCATCTTGAGTATGCATTTTTGAAGGGTACCGATAAACTACCCATCATAATTGCTAAAGACTTAAAAAAAGATGAGAAGGTCCGACTTCTAAAGGTTTTAAAGTCACACAAGCGTGCCATCGCTTGGAAAATCTCCGATATAAAGGGCATCGACCCTCAATTTTATTCTCACAATATATTAATGGAGGATGACTCTAAACTGACAATTCAACATCAAAGACGGGTTAACCTAAAAATTCATGAGGTTATCAAAAAGGAAGTTATCAAACTCCTTGATGCCGGATTGATTTATCCTATCTCCGATAGCCCGTGGGTTAGCCCCATTCATTGTGTGTCTAAGAAGGGCGGTATAACCGTAATTGAAAATGATGATAATGAGTTGATACCTAATCGATTAGTTACGGGATGGCGTGTATGCATTGACTACCGAAAGTTAAATGATGCCACTCGTAAAGATCATTTCCCGTTACCGTTTATGGACCAAATGCTTGAGAGACTCGCGGGAAACGAATTCTATTGTTTTCTAGATGGTTTCTCGGGATACTTTCAAATTCCTATTGACCCGCAAGACCAATAGAAGACCACCTTCACTTGCCCTTATGGGACGTTTGCCTACCGACGCATGCCTTTCGGCTTATGTAATGCTCCAGTCACGTTCCAAAGGTGCATGATGGCCATTTTCCACGATATGATCGAGGAAACAATGGAGGTCTTCATGGATGATTTCTCGGTCTTTGGGGATTCTTTCTCTTCATGCCTCTCCCATTTAGACAAAATGCTCAAACGGTGTGAAGACACTAATTTAGTTCTAAATTGGGAGAAATGCCATTTTATGGTAAAAGAAGGCATCGTTATAGGACATAAGATTTCAAAGTCCGGGATTAAGGTCGACAAAGCTAAAGTTGATGTTATTGCTAAACTCCCTCATCCGACTTCTGTTAAAGGCATTCAAAGTTTTTTAGGTCACACCGGGTTCTATCGTCAATTTATTCAAGATTTTTCTAAAATCGGCCGACCGATGACCCATCTTCTTGAAAAAGATACCCCTTTCATCTTCTTGAAAGAATGTGTTGAATCATTTAATATACTTAAGAAGAAGTTAACCGAAGCTCCGATTTTAGTTGCCCCCGATTAGGACCTACCATTCGAAATTACGTGTGATGCTAGTGATTACGCGGTAGGTGCAGTCTTAGGGCAACGTAAGACCAAACATTTTTAGCCTATACACTATGCTAGTAAGACCATGACAGATGCTCAAGCACATTACACTATGACGGAGAAAGAATTATTTGCCGTAGTGTATGCTTTTGAGAAATTCCGGCCTTACTTAGTCTTGTCGAAGACCATCGGCTCTCAAATATCTTCTTGCCAAGCAAGATGCTAAATCGAGATTGCTCCGGTGGATTCTCCTACTCCAAGAATTTGATGTCATTATTCGTGATAAAAAAGGAGAGGAGAATCTCGCGGCCGACCACTTATCAAGACTTGAAAATCCCCACCAAGATGTTCTCGAGAACAATGAAATTACCAAAACATTTCCTCTCGAGACACTTGGTATGGTTACCTTTCGTGGTGATGACAGTACCCCATAGTTTGTCGATTTTGCAAATTACCATGCGGGGAATTTTGTGATTAAAGGGATGTCGTCCCAACAAAAGAACAAGTTTTTCAAGGATGTTAAGCACTACTTTTGGGACGACCCCTATTTGTTCAAGATTTGTGCGGATCAAGTGATCCGGCGGTGTGTTTACGGCCAAGAAGCTGTTGATATCCTCACAGCTTGCCATAATGGGCCCACCGGGGGACATTATGGTGCCAACTACACCGCCAAGAAAGTTTTTGACTCAGGATTCTTTTGGCCTACCATTTACCGCGATGCCCATGACTTGGTCACCCGTTGTGACGCTTGTCAACGTCAGGGAAAAATCTCACAACGAGATGAAATGCCTCAAAACGCAATTCAAGTTTGTGAGATTTTTGACGTTTGGGGCATCGACTTCATGGGCCCGTTCCCGTCTTCACGAGGGAACAAGTATATACTCGTGGCCGTCGATTATTTGTCAAAATGGGTTGAAGCGAAAGCGCTCCCCACCAATGACGCCCGAGTTGTTTGCAAATTTCTAAAATCTCTCTTCGCCCGATTTGGGACCCCTCGTGCTATCATTAGTGATCGCGGTACCCATTTTTGCAATGACCAGTTTGCAAAGGTCATGCTTAAATACGGAGTTACTCACCGTCACCCACAAATAAGTGGGCAAGTTGAGGTTTCAAATCATGGTTTGAAACGCATTCTGGAAAGGACCATAGGCGAACACCGTGCTTCGTCGTCCGATAAGTTGGATGACGCCTTGTGGGCCCTCTGTATCGCCTTCAAAACACCCATTAGGTGCACTCCTTATAAGTTGGTATATGGAAAGGCTTGTCAACTACCCATCGAGCTTGAGCATAAGGCCTATTGGGCCTTAAAGCATTGCAATTATGACCTTGTAACCGCGGGTGATCACCGGAAAGTTCAAATGAATGAATTAAAAGAACTTCGTGATCAAGCCTACGAGAACTCTTTGATCCACAAGAGACAAAAAAGATGATCCATGACTCCAAGATTAAGAACCGCATTTTCAACGTTGGTGATCGAGTCCTCCTCTTTAATTCTTGATTAAAGATTTTCTCGGGCAAGCTTAAGACCCGTTGGACTGGACCATTCACCGTCACCCAAGTTTTCCCTTATGGTACCGTTGAGTTATCTCAAACTGACGGGCCAAAACTTCACTGGTGAATGGTCATGACTTCCAAAACATTATTTCCGGCTCCGCGGGACATACCACCGATGGTTGTCTGAGATCTCCAAACTTTCCCCATGGACCAATGAATTCGGGGATTTGAGTCAAGCTTAGTGACTCATTAATAAACAAGCGCTTCGTGGGTGGCAACCCATGCTTATCCTAATATAATTATAATAATAGTAATGAATAAGTGTGTTGTGAGGAGGCTCGCCTCTTCCTTTCTCGTGTTTTGTGGTTTTTGTTGTATGTCCAGGATTGCCCCGGATTATGAAGCCTCTCGTGCTCGTGGTTTTGTCCTTCGTTCACTCGAGCTTCAATCCTTAGCATGATTATGGGAATCCAATATCCTAAATCTTATCGACTAACGTTTATCTTTGAGCATACTTAATAAACGGCTTTAGATTTACGTAGAGACCATTCTTAAAACATTGAGGACAATGTTCAATTCTAGTATTGGGGGGGGGTCTATTGATTTGATTGTTCCTGCAGGGTTTTGTTTTTACGTAATCCCGTTTTACCACCAAAATACCAAAAAAATTAAAAATTTTAAAATTTTTCAAAAATAAAATAAGTGTTTTATCACAATGTTGACTTTCCTGCTGGGTAGAATAAGAATAAATTTTGACTCGATCGAGCGTGTTGAGCTCTTAGCTTTGTCCCTTAACCGTTATAAACTTGACTAAGCATTCACGGATCTTTTTATTAAAGATTTTAAATTTGCGAAGAACGAGAAATGATAGAGTTAATTATGAGTTAGATGCTAAACACAGATTGTTGAAATCTTTAGGCTCTTAAGTGTTAGTTTGTGGCTTTTTCTCCCATAAGCTTCTAACAGGACTAATAACACGTGCTCTTTTCTAAAATTAAACTTAAATCGTACGATTTTTGAAGTATAGTCCGATAACATTAATTTATTTAGTCTTGTTCAATTTCTACTTAAATTTTCTAATAAGAATAATTTTCTATATATTCATGGTAATTTTCTCTATATCGTAGTAATATAAAGTGTAAAAAAATGAGGTAATAATAATAATAAAAACTGTGGGCTAATAAAAGTTTACTGCATCTTGCCGGCTCACAACCGATGTTGTAGTCTTCTAAATAAGGCACATAGTAATTATCCGAGACTGATAAAAGTTTGCTGCATCTTGCTAGCTTACAACCGATGTTGCAGCCTTCTAAAAGGTCGATGATTTCCTTAGTTTAAAGGATGTATAATTATATTACGTGTAATATATGTGATTTAATAAATATAGGGAAAATCTTTTTCTTAAATTTAAATATGCTTTTGAACTAAGACTATGTCATTTTAAGTTGTGGTTTTTCTAAATAAACTGTTTATTTAACGGGAAGCCTAAGAGTTTTTGAAACCGAAGGTCCGTGAGTTCCGATACTATTCTCTGTGAGGTGTCAAAAGCCTGGTCACCTAAGCCGGTCTCGGCTGGGATATGCCGAGAAGAAAGTCTCTACATGGAATGATCTCGCCTTCAAAATCATAATTCTTGGGTGGAACGTGAAGCATAGAGATATTACAATTTTCTTAAAAAGGTTGATCCATGGTTGAAATTCGAAATTAGCACACTCACATAATATATAATAATTATCGGGAGCGAAAAGTTTCACAAGTTACAAGTATGAGTAGTGTTAGCATCTTAACTTATATTTAACGGTGATTTCGTTTTTAAGCTTGGTTTGGGACAAGTGAAAAATCAGGGACGATGAATTTATCTTTTTGGGCATTTTAGGATTGAAGTGCTTCTTGTTCTATGACTCTTATGGCTATGAAAATAACGAAAGCCCGAACATTCTAGTTGGTCAAAAAGAAAAGTATAAAAAGAAATGAGAAAAAGGAAAAATACAAAAATATGTGTGATAATAAGTGTAAATATTTAAAAATGGTCAAAACGGGGCTTTTCAAAGCTAATGATTCTTTAATTCCCTTCGATTTAGCTACTTTTCAAGGTAATTAGTTGAGGGGGATTGAGATTCTTGGTTTTCTAAGTGTTTACTTATAGCATTGCGTGAGGACACGACAATATCTTAATATGGGGGATTTTGATATGTGCTTAATTACACATACATTTTACCTATAAAAACGAGCCTAAATGACCAAAAACGGACATAAAATGCCAAACATATATTTTTTTTGCTTTGTATACTGTGCAGGTAACCTATATTTACTAAAGGACAAAAACAAAGCCAAAACCGAGCACGAGAATGAAAAGAGCGTGAAAAGTCAAAATCAAAGTCAAAGTTAAAAAGTCAAAAAGTCAAAGTCAAAGTCGAAGCCAAAGACGTGTGCATGGACCAACCCGCACCCAAGTTAATGGACCGGGTCAGCCCATTAATCATCAATCATAAGCCTTAAGCTTTTAAGCCCTTATAAAGCCTAAAGTTCAAAACCATATTACTTGGCCCATAACTAAAGCCCAGAACCCATTTAACAACCGTTAGCCCACCATACCTTTTAACTGATTACACAGTTAGTCCTTAAGGAATAACATTGCTAGTCCTTAGGGTCTAACACATTTAGCCCCTACATCATTTAAACCTTTTCACCCTTAGTCCTTTTACCCTCTAACCCCGTTAAAAATCAAACGAACAGTACCCTAAAAATAAATCATGCCAAAACTTACTATTCATCATCTCTGCCACCTCGATCCCTGCACCCCAAAACAAACCCATCACTTTCCCACCTCAACACCACTTCACAAACGGACAAGGCCACTATGGCAATCCCATGGAGTTTTATTGGACGAAACAAATCAAGGGTTATAATGAGGGTTGAAGAAGAACAAAGAAGAATCAATGACCAAGATTGAAGGCTTGGAGAGCACTCTCAACTTCTCCTCACAAAAGAAACACACATTCAAGACCTAGAAGCTTCTCCTTCTTCAATAAATAGGCCATTAGGACAGACAATAGTTTTTATCTAGTTTTTAATAGCTTATTTATTGTATTTTTCAGCTTATCTTAGTTTAAACAGCTTATTGTAACTTTTCTTTAAGTATTGTAAACGTTTTAAGTATTAATGAAATTTTGGGTTTTTATGTTAACATCTGTTTTCCTTATGCTAATGAATTAATATGTTTGAAAATGTTCTAATAAGCTAAATAAACTCTTTTTTAATCTGTTTTATTAAAGCCTTACAAACTGTTAAGTGTTTAAGAAAAGTTCACTCAAAAAAATCACCCCTCAAAGTACCACAGCTTATTTGGAAGAAAAGCCAATTCTAGAAGGGCTTTTAAGACCACACTAGCTTATCTATGATAAGCTAGAGCTTGTTGAATATCTCTAAGAGCCTTTTATACCCTTGTTTAAGCAAAGAGCCTTGTAAGTTTCATTTTTACCTTTTTAGCTTATTTACTGTTAGCTTATTCTAATGCTTATTTATTGCTTATTTTCTGCTTGTCTTTGCTTATTAATGCTTATTTATGCTATTTATTGATTATTGATTTTAGTTTGTAGTTTTTAGCTCTTTAGTTCAAGTTTTAGTCATAAATTGTCATTTATTTAGTTAAAACTGCTTGTTCTCATTTGCTTATTTTAAGTGCTTATCTTTGTGTTCTATTTGTTTATTTGTACTTATATTACGTAGTTATTAATCTGTTTTAAAAAATTAATGCTTTTCTAAGTCTGTTATAAGTTTAAAATGGAAAATCAGTTTTTTTAAAGGGGTGTTTGGCACAAGCAGTACTAACTTGTGTTAGTACTGCCTAAGCCATTTTGGTATTTTAGTCAATTTTAACAAGCTTTAATTTAGTCCTTAAGTCAGTTTTTAAAGTCTAAATTCTAAGTTTTAGGTTTAATGAACCCATAGCTTGAATCTGAGCTTTTCTAGTTTGGTATCCTAACTTATTTGCTTAGATATTGATTTAATGCTTTTAGGAGTTGTTTCTTATTTGTTTTAGATTCATAATATAGTAGATAAAGAGTTTGTAAAAAGTTTGCATTTGTCCATTGGTGTTTTCAAGTAAAAATCTTCATGTCTTTAAAGTTTCATTTTTAATTTTATAAGATCCAATTTTAATATCAAATTTATAATTAGTTAAAGTTCGTTTTAAATCTGAAATGGACAAAACACAAGCATACTTACTTGTCCTATCAAGCTTAATCTGTTTGTGCTTCTTAAAAATTAAAACCGACTTTTACTAGCTTAAAAATAGGCTTCAAAAGCCATACGTAACTTAAAAGCCAAAATCACGATTCAGATCTGTCCATTTTTAACAAGTCGTCTTCCTAGCAAAAAACTTTATATGTTGCCTGAATTTTGCTTATATGTGTTCATTGGATGGCAAAGTTGATCTGTTTTTAGTTTTTACCTTATTACAATTGCTTAATTGTCCTGTAGCTTAGCTTAAAGTTTGGCAAAAATCTCTCAAAAACTGTCTCTTTTGAATTTTCTGTCTTTATTGTTTCTCAATGTTTGCTAGCTTATTTTACTTGCTTATTTATTGTCCCTAGTGCTTATTAGGTGTAGTTAAGTGTCTGTTTTTATCTTATTTGTTTTCATGTGTGCTTATTATGTCTAAAAAAGCCAAATAGTTAGCCTTTTAGACTTAGTTTAAAAAAGAAGCTAAACTGTCAGTTTAAGTTAGCTTATTTCCAGCTTATTTTCAAGTTTTATAAAAAGTTCCTTTTTTAAAGATTTTCATTTTTGCTTATTTTATAACTTTTTAAAAAAGAAAACAATAAAAAAGTTTTATAAAAAAGAAAGACCACATGGGTCGAACATGTGACCTCCCCTTAACACACCCAACACCTTAACACCACCACACACTGCCAACTGCCCTGGGGTCTTTTTCGATTATATGTTTAGGTTATTTAATATTTATCCCTTCATTAGCAGTTTTGCTTATCCGAGCTTTTTAGCTTTTTAACTGCTTATTTCTTTAGCCAAATTTCAAATTTCCAATTTTCATAGATTCTTAACAGTCTAAAGTATTTTCTTTAAAATTTTTTAGATTTTTATAAATTAGGTTAATATTTTTTATAATATTTTTAGATTAAATCATTTTATATAATTCCATAATAAATAAAATAAAAAGACAAAAAAATTATATTTCTTTTTTTCTAAAATTAATATTAAACATATAGGCCTTTAAAACATTAAATTTGCTTTTGTAGGTATAAATTTGATAAATTAGGTATTTATGTGACAACGTTTTTAATTCCTTTTAACGTTTTCGGTTCGATCTATAATTTTTCATGTTTATCTTGCGTTATTTGTTTTTGCATATTAATTGTAGAATAGAACAAAAAAAAATTCATTGAATCAATCAATCCAACAGCGCTATCAGAACTTAAACTCGATTCTCAATTCACGCCTCGTCGGGAAACGACTCGGGAAGGTTTTTGGATTTTACTTTGGTCAAAAGTAATCTTTTAGAACCTTACAGAATACTTACTCTCTCTCATTATTTGATATTTTTATTTAATTATATAACTCCATTAGTACTGTTAGTTATACCTTGGTAGTATTAAGTCTTGTGAAGATTTATTCCTAACAAAATCATATCACGCCTGACTCTTTTACTATGTAAGATCCGTTGACTTGATTAGCCACTAGTCGTGAATCCACATTTGCTTGAAGGTTTTTTATACCTATTTGTTTTGCGATTCTGAGACCGAATATTAAAGCTTCGTACTCGGCTTCGTTGTTGGTTGCATCAAACCTAAATCTCAAGGCGTTAGTGAATTCTGTTCCCTCTGGGTTTGTAAGTACCAAGCCAGCTCCGAAACCATCTACGCAGGATGATCCGTCCGTGAACAATGTCCATGGCTCGGGAAGCTCTTCCTTTGCTTTCGTGATCGTGGCTAAGGGGTCATCCTCCGGGCGTTCCACTATGAAGTCTGCCAAGATTTGTCCTTTTACTGATGTTCTTGGCATGTACTGTATGTCATATTCCCCTAGCTCAATACTCCATTTCTGTAGTCTTCTTGCTATTTCTAGTTTAGACATCACCTGCTTGATTGGCTGGTCCGTGATGACAATGATTGTATGTGCATGGAAGTATCTTTTTAACCGTTTGCTTGCGTGTACTAAAGCTAGTACCAATTTTTCCAGCGGTATGTAATTTATTTCTGGTCCTTGCAGGGTGCGGCTAACGAAATAAACTGGCATTTGTTTCGCCTCCCTTTCAGTCATCAATACTGCGCTTACGGCTTCTCGTGCGGCCGTAAGGTACATAATCAGTTCTTCTTTTTCCATAGGTGCGGTTAGTGTTGGCAGCTCTGCTATTAGCTTTTTCATTTGTTTGAACGCAGCTTCAGCTTCCGCAGTCCATTGGAAATCACTTTTCTTTATGCATTTCTTCAAAGCTTTGAAAAATAGTAGTGACTTTTCTGCTGACTTGGATAGAAATCTGTTTAGGCTTGCTAATTTTCCATTAAGCTTTTGTATGTCTTTTAGGCATTTTGGGGATGGTAGGATTAAAACGGCTTCCACCTTATCCGGACACACTTTTATTCCTTTGGTGTTTACCTTGTATCCCAAGAACATGCCTGACTCTACCCCGAAGGTGCATTTTTTGGGATTCAGCTTCATGTTTATCTCTCACAGAGTCATGAACGTTTCTTCGATATCCCTCATTATCTCTTGTTCTGTGTAGTTCTTGATCACCAGATCGTCCACGTATACTTCCAAATTCCTGCCAATTTTCTTTTGTAATGCTTTGTCTGCGAATTGTTGATAAGTTTCTCCGGCATTCTTTAGACCAAAAGGCATTTTGGAGTAACAGAATATCCCTTGGCTGGTAATGAACGCTGTTTTTTCCTCATCTTCCTTCGCTATTTTTATCTGGTGATATCCTTTGTATGCGTCTAGGAAGCATTTAAAGGGGTATCCAAAGAGGGATTCCACCTTCCAATCTATTTCTAGGAGCGGATAGCTATCTTTAAGGCATACTTTGTTCAGGTCTTTTAAAGTCCACACACATCCTCCAGTTGTCGTCATGCTATTTTACCATTACAGGTTTGACAACCAACTGTGGTAATTGACTCCCTTCATTATTTTAGCGTCTACAAGTTTTTCTACTTCCACTTGTATTTTGCCTTGTTCCTTTCTGGTGCTTGGCTTCTTTTCTTTTGTCTGACTGGAAGTCATCCTTCTTGGACGTTCAGGCGATGTTCCGCTAGGTGTCGCAGAACCCCTGTCATGTACTCAGGTTTCCAAGCAAATATGTCCAGGTTACGCCTAAGTAATTCACACAACGCCTTCCGTCCTTACTCTGTTAGGGTGGAGCCTATTGCAATTGTTTATTCCGGGTATTCCGGATGAATCGCTACTCTGATCCTTTCTTCTTCAGCTTAGGTGATGGAAGAAGGCTGTGCTTCAAGTCTAGAGACCATTGTGCACTCGAGTGGGATTATCCTACTGCTCCTTAGAGTGAGTATTCCTCCTGGAACTGGGATTTTTAACATTCCGTAAGCTGTTGACGGTACTGCTTGAATCTTCCTCACCCTGGCCTTCCTATGATCCCATTGTAATGAGATGGTGATCTCACCACCACAAAATTCATCCATGTGGAGTTTGAATGCTCCGCATCCTCTATTTTTACTGGTAGAAATATTTGTCCCATTGGCCATATGATTTCTCCGCTGAAACCAATGAGGGGTGTGGTAGCTGGAACCATTTGATTCTTTACTTCCGGACGGAGCCTATTGAAGCAATGTTCGTATAGTATTTCTGAAGCTGATCCTCCATCCATATATATGCGATGTATGAAGTGACCTCCTATCTCTGCCTCAGTGATCATTGGGCCTTCCGTTCATTCCTTATCCCCTAAAGGTGGGAACGAAATTTCCGGATTAGGGGAGAAGCTTTGCGTAATTCTTTCTCTAGCCACCCTCTGCCATAGTTGAACCATCAAGATTGCCAAAGGCTTATCCTTTCTGGATGTTTCTCCCTTCTCTGCTGCTTTTTGGCTGATCCTTTCTGCTGCCTTGTTTTAGCTCCTTAATCACGTGCGACGGCTTTCCATTCTTGATTAAATCTTTAATTCGTCTTTTCAGATGCATTCACTCTTCAGTGTTGTGCCCCACTTCCCCGTGGAACTCACAGAACTTGTTGTTATTTCTTTTTTCAACGGGTGTTGTCATTAGTGGCAGAGTTTTAAATTTGCCTTTATCTAAAGCTAAAATTTCCTTTGGGGATTTTGTGAGGAGTGTGAACATGTCACTTCTCCGCTCTGATCTTTGTTGATTCTTAAAATCTCCATTTATTTCAAAATTTTGCTTTCTCCCAGCTTCTTGTTGCTTTCACGCCGAAAGTGTTTTCTTCCGTACATGGTTGGAAGCTGCCACCTCTCCCTTGAGGAATGCTGTAGTAACCCTCATCATTTCATCCACTAATTTTGGGATGTTGTCATGTAGACGTTTAATTAGCTCGGGGTTGGTGATTTCGTTCATGAATCCGGAGATTCTCATGCACTCTGAGGCTCCATTGACGTGCCTACTCTCAACCTTGAATCTTTGCACGAAATCTTCTGTAGATTCCCCATCTCTTTGCTTGATGTGGTGAATTTCTACCGAATCTTTGATGCATTTCTTTTGTTGAGGAAGTTTGCTAGGAATGCCTTTTTTAAATCATCATAGCTGTCAACGAATTCCGAAGGTAGGTCGTCGAACCATACCCTAGCGGATCCAGTAAGTGTGAAATTGAACATATGGCACCAAGTCAGAATTGCCCACCGTTCCACCTTTGCAGCTGCTTGAAATATTTTTAAGTGATCTTCCGGATCGTCACTTCCATCATATGTTTTGACATTATTTGGCATCCGGGTCTTTTTTGGGAAGTCAAAGTAGCGGATGCGAGGTGTGAAGGGATCTGTTTGTTCACATACCCATGGTTGTGATAGGTCGTCCTCTTCAATGCTTGACCTTTGCTTTTTGGATTTTGACTTCCAGTGCCCCCCCCCCCCCCCCCCCCCCCGACGCTGTCTTTACTTTCAAAGAACATCTTTGTCCTTCGTGAACATGTTCCTTCATAGTGACGTTTTCTGGGGACGGATTCCGTTCTTCCTGAGCGGGAACTTTGGTAGCGGCTTTCCGAGTGTGCGGACACACTCTTTTCCTTGCCTCCCAGCCTATTGAATACTCCTCCGTCCCTTCTTCCCTTACCTACCGGCCTGTGCCTAGGTGATTCTGACCTATCACGCCTTATCCTAGAAAAGACACTGGTACGTTTGGGGCTTCCGGACATGCTACGAGAGTGGCCGAACCTGTCCCATTTGGTATTCCCCTCTTACGTTTGGTGTTTTGCACTCAGAGTGTTGTCACACCTCTTGGGTTTTCGAGTTTTTTCCTAAACATCCTTCGAAGTTAACGAGCTTTCACCTCTTTTAGCTTTTCCTGCTGCACTTTTTTTTGGTGCACTTTTTTAGCTATTATTTCTGATGATAATACTTGTGGCAGTACTCTCGGAGGGCTGCATCGGACACGAGCCTGTTTGAGTTTTTTTACGACTTGCTCATTTCCTCTTCCCACTGTGTTTCGCACGACGGACGTGGGTGGGCTGGGAATAAGCTCTGTTGTTTCGCTTATAGTGAGAATTTTGGAAAACGCAGTTGTGTAATGGATCCCACAAATGGCGCCAACTTGTTAGTATAAAATGTGTGACGAGGTACTGATTGGGTTGAGGGCGCTTGTTGGACTGGTCCTTGAAGCTCTCTTGGGATTGGATCTTGTACTAAACAAAGTAATTGAGACGATTTCCTACACAAGTGAAAGCAAACCGTTAGCCTTACCGTGGGGACGGACCCCACAATTAGACTCCGGCGTGAGAGTAAGAAAGCATGTTGTCAAAGGTATGCGTGTGTATTGGGAAAGGTGAGAAAATCGTACCATTTGGAGTGTCAAAGGATTCCTTTTATAGGCGAGTCTAGTACTAGGGTTTCCTGGTATTTTGCCTATAATTGTAGTGGCCGAAGTGGGACCCTTGTCGGGCAAGGGTCCGCGGTTATCGTGACTACGGACGCAGATTACCTTCCGCAAACGTTAGTTGATCCGTAGATGACCTGCGGAAGCGGCCTGTGGCTAATCCGCGTGCGTCTTGTTGTATCCAGGTGGCAAGTATGATGATGGACTTAGTTCCGGCCTGTTATGCTTGTTATTTGTTCAGTTGGGCCATGGCCCAAATGTAATGGTACAGCCCAGGCCCAAAAGCCTGTCGTACCCGTTATATGTCATCAGAAATAAATATGAATATAGATTATCAGAACCAAAAACACAATACATAAAATATCAGTCATACTTACATCATTTTGGTTTGAAACTTGTTTAACAATAAGAGCATCCACTATGGTTAAAGTTTATAAAGCTTTATAAGTGTTCAATGTCATCAATTCATAAACCTTTTAATTTTATAAACCAGTTCTCGCTATGGTAAAATTATGTTACAACTTTATAAGTATTCTACATAACACATGCATCATTGTGTTTAATTTTAGGTTCAAGAACTAGGACCTTTTGATGCGAAGATATAAAGCTTTAGAGTTTTCTTAAACTTTTTTATAAATCTTTCATAGTGGATACTCTAACACAATATTTCTTTGATCATTTTTCTAGCAACTAAGACTAGTAAAAGAATGATATCTTAGACATTAGAGTTTTTGGATGAATTTTCAGATTATCAATGTTTAGTATAAACATCGAAAAAAAGATCTGACATTTCTTTTAAGAAACGACTTCAAAAAGTTGTCATACACAGTTTTTTAAAAGTCTCGGTGGAATATTGTTAAGTTGACAACCTCGTTTAAGACATCATTGCATTACTTTTTTATTAGAAGTGTTCGCGGGGCCGGTTCGGTTTGGTAGTTGGAAAGATTTTAACTATCCGTCGCGGGCGGGTAATTAATTTTACTAACCAAAATCGAACGTACTAGGCGGGCGTAACCGGACATGCGGGTACCCGAAGTGAGCGGTTTACCCGCGGTCGGTTCACGTTTTAACCATTTTTTTTTATTTACGTTTTAATCGAGTTTATCCGTATAAAAAATAACAAGGTCTAAAGCATTTAAATGGCATTCTATGAGAAATCAAATGACATTGAGCAGATAAAACTCATATAAATTTAATTTCGTTACAAAAAATAGCATTTAAAAAATCGTACATTAACACATTAACAAAATAATACTTACTCGTCCTTTATAAATTACGATCCCATTCAGAAATTTTTCACAGAACAAATATTTTTCACAATATTTTACATAGGAAGCTAAAAAGTTCGTATGGAATAACATTAGTTGCGATAATATAAGTTAATAATTTGTACAATTGAAATGGATATTAGTTAGAAAGACAATCAAGTATAAATGCCACGGTTTGGTTCGATTAACCACGGATATCTAAAAGTAAAAACCGAAACCGAACCATGATAAGCGGGTTTTTTCGGTTTCGGTTATTTCGGTTTTGGTTTTTTCGGTTTCGGGTTTTTTCGGTTTCGGATTAAGCGGTTCGGCTCGGTTCGTCGGTTTCTCGGTTTTTTTGAACACCCCTACTTTTTATGTGAGAAAATAAATGAAAATTTCGAATTATACTATATATTTAAAACTCAGGATTGTTGCCCCGAGGCAACATTTAATGCTCTTTCACCGATCGGGTTATACCCGCCTGAAACTCACGACCCGACCCGGTGAAACAATTAATAACGCTTGACCCGCTCCTTCCACGTCTCCCTCATACGTGTCTCCCTCTCCCGAAACTCAGATCCATCTCACTTCTATTCTCCCACCGAGTTTTTCACACACACATAGATGATGTTGGATTCCTAAAACACTACACGCACAACCATATGATGAAGATTAGTTTTTGGCTGAGTTCATCAACAAGAGTTAGGGTAAGTTAGTATTATTATTTATTTAGTTTTTGATTATTTTTTAATGGTTTTTGGTTAGTAGATTGGTGTTTATTAACCGTTTTCAATTGCATGGTTCAATTACTTTGATTGAATTTTTGTTCAGATCTTCAACACCAAAATACATTTACGAGATCTTCACCATCGGAATCATGTAGGGTAATTGTTGTGATTTATTGATTGTTTTTATTGGATTATTTGTAATAATTGATTATCATAGTTTTGCAATTTTTTTATTAAAAAACCGAATTGTTGTTTACAGGTTGAAGAAGTTATGTTTTAAGAAAAAAATGGGTCAATTGCTTTATCCATTCCATCCTTCTTCTTTTGCTTATGCTTTTTCACCAACACTCAGGTTTTTTTCCTCTTAAATTTGATTTTTAAAGATTTGTTTGGGTTAAGGTTGTTTTTATATGTACATTTAAATTTGTCTGCAGTGGTCCATAGTTTTTATGGGCTGCTCTTATCAAGCTCATTTATATTATTTTTGTAGTTTCAATCTCGGGTTGAATAACTATTACGTAAGATTTCTTGCATAACACCCGTTTGCGAAAGCTGAATATATTAGGATTTTGAAATTTTTTATGTTTCTTGAAATCAATGTTGCAAAAATCGCTAGGCGGTAGTTAGGCGGTCGACCACCTTCGAGCTCGGAATCCGCCTAGACGCCGCCTAGGCGGATTGACATTATATATATATTTATTACTCCCTCCGTCCCATAATAAGTGTCCAGTTTGACTTTTTAAAGTCTTTTTTCATCAACTTTGACCGTAAATATTTGTGTTTGTGTTATATAATACTTAATGAAAATTATACCAATGAAAAATACTTTCAAAACTCTATCAATTTATATATTTTGCATCAAATATCATATAACATAAAAAGAAATAATTAAGGTCAAAGATGAAGAAAAAATACTTAAAAGTCAAACTTGACACTTAATGTGGGACGGAGGTAGTATTATTTTTACAATTTTTAATATATAATTGATGTATAATCTGCAAAATATAATATTTAATTGATATATAATCTGAAAAATTTGTATATCTTTTATACTTTTATTAATGTTTATATTATTTTTAATCATATAGGTTATGGACATGTTGTAAAAATAATATTATCTGTTATTATCATGGTGTTTTGGTCTATTATTATTAAAGCCCAAGCCCATTGTAAAAGTTTTGTTAGTGGGCCAAGATTGTATAGTACAAAACTAGGTCACAACTTTAATACTTTAATCACAGCCGACTTTTAACTTCTTCAATTTTCAACCTTGCCATCTTCAACCTCCCGTTCACCAAAAAAATAAAGTAAACGCCAGAAATCAAGAAAATCAAATCGCCAAAACACCATAAATGGGTCGATTTATTGACCCGCCTAGCCCGATTTGACCCGTCTAGCCCGATTTGACCCGCCTAGGCGGGATGTTGACCGCCTTTTGACCAAAACGACTAACTTGGCCGATTTGGTGAAAAGCGGGGCGGTTGGTGGCCGCCTAGGCGGCCGCTAAACCGCTTTTTACAACACTGCTTGAAATATATATATAATAGGAAACCCAATGTTTCTATGAAGTTGATGATAGTTTACTGCTTATTCATTTGTTTAATATGTAAAACCGGCTGTCATGGATATGTGTTTGATTTTGGTGATGCTTTATGTACCTGCAGGCAACAATGCAACATTATGTTTTATCGAAAATGTAACAAGCTAACACGAGCCATTCAACTAAAGAGCTTGAAATTAAGGATGGATTGATTAGCTATAATGAGTTTGAAGCGATGATGAGGGCATAAATTGATTGGGGAAAGAACCTCTTGGAAAGTGTCTTTTTCTTGCTATTGTTTTTGCGTCTGTATATCTTTGCAATTTGATTAATGGTGGCACATACTTAGTTTTCAAAGTTCATTTTTACAAGGTGTGGCTTTAAAGACAACGTGATGGTTCAATACCCGAGCAGTATACCTGGAGAACACGTGTATCTTCCCAACACAGGTGACAATAACTTTTTATAACCAACAACACTAACTATTGTTGTACACCAAATTGTTTCATAATTTTGGTCCTTTTTGTTTAATGTTAACAATAGCGGTCACCGGTAAACCATCCTTTTTTTAATAATAACAGTTGACAAAAATGCTTGAATGAGAAATAAATATGACATATAAAAGATATAAAAAGTTGAATACGTGCTAAATCTGTATGCTCATTACTATTATAGGTATGTCAATGGAAAACGTCATGGCGATCACTAATGGATACATGTAATAGTAGCAGTATGTGAATGGAAAGATGGCTCTTAGAGTTTGCGCGCAAGTCAGTCCATTTTTCATTGATAAAAATACGTGGACTGAAGATGGTGAACCGAGTCGCGTTCGAAGGTGTATGTTTTGCAACATTTTTTCAACTGCTCTTATGTGTGACAATTGTTTACAACTAGAGTGTTATTGGACTTTAAGCACAAATGTTGGCTTGGCGACGCACGTCAGGAATCAAGGTATTGATTTCTTTTGACTCTTCATTCTCGGAGTTTTAACCAACTATTTATAATCCGTAATGTTTTTAATCTGTTAAACAACTTCGAAAAATCATTCAACCTTTTGGCATGACGTAAGAAGTCGTGTAATTACAAAAAAATGCTCATGAAAATGCAGTAAAACCTAACATAGGTGGCCAAACTTCCACCACTGAATCTGCATGTCAAAATCGCTAAACCAACAAAGGTAAAAATTCAGTTTGTGAATCGACTATGTTAAACGTTTGTTTGTTACTAATTATTGGTTGTAATTGTATATGTTTCTTTCTTATTACTATTAAGCAGAATTGCATAATGACACATCAGGAGCTAAACGCATTGAACAAATGCCTTCTATTCATGCAATTTCTCAACAAGGAAAT
Organism: Tanacetum coccineum; assembly: GCA_026074375.1. Classification (NCBI taxonomy): domain Eukaryota; kingdom Viridiplantae; phylum Streptophyta; class Magnoliopsida; order Asterales; family Asteraceae; genus Tanacetum; species Tanacetum coccineum. The sequence goes on along the minus strand of BQNB010086676.1, from coordinate 10,031 downwards.
TCAATGGACTGTAGCATGGTCAACAACGCATTCTCACCTTGGTTTCTCGACTTAAGTGGTACGTTGTTTTATTTAAACTTTGAAAATTTTATTGTTCTCGACTTCCAGTGGAAGTGCATCGTATCATTTATTTCTAATGTTTGCAAGTTTTTTTTCCCTGAGCAGAGTTTGGTCAGCACGTCGGCACTGCCAAAAGGCGCACATGTTTGGCGTGATCTTGGAAACCGTGTTATAACAAAACCTACCTACGCAAGTGTCGCGCGCAGCAACATAATAGCTGAAGTGCCAGTACATACACAAAACATTGACGTCGATAAAAATGTAAGGAGGCATCATATTGTTAATTGCACAACCAATTCCGCGGCTGAACATTATCAGCCAGATTCTCTATATGATGAAGGTAAACACTTTTCCTGCGTTGCGCGACACTTCAGTCCTACACCTTCGCTATATCATAACTGTGTCTAAAGATGCCTATTTATTTGTTATTATTACCGACAGGTCCGTCCGTGTGTCAAGCTTCTTCTTCTAACTCTGAACATGGTTAGTCCAATTCTTCTTCTAACACCGGTAAACGCCTTTGTTTTGTTAGTTACTGATTTAGTCACATGCCGTTTAGAGATGACTTTTTGTTTATTATTACTATCAGCAGGGCATTACACCAGCCAACCTTTTTCTTACAACACGGGCAAGCGGAAAAGACCTTCTGAGTATAATTTGCCAACACTACACAGGCACCGAATAGGTACCAACAGAAATGTCAGAAGGCGAACTACAATGAATCATCAGGGTGTCTCCACTGCAGATAACAGTAGAGGTCCTGAAGCAATGACAAAACAGTGAATACAAATGCGCTGATCACAGACAACAAGAGCAGCCCACTTACAGGTAAAACAATAAAAGATAAAAATAAATTACATATATATTCACAACGATAACTTACAAAACAAAATAACTATACTCCAACTAAAATAATAGGTACAATTTCAAGGCTACAGTCACAGACGGAACCGCAAACGGACAGTTCACATGGAACCGCAAACGGACAGTTCACATTCTTCACGCCAGCCGGCGACAAAGTCGTTGGTCATCCGTGCTCTGAAATGGCAGCAAAGTACGCAGAAGCAGACCCATGACAGATACCTCCCAAAATACAAAGCATCATAGGCGTATACGGGTAGTGGATCAAAAGGAATCAATCAAGTGAAATGAATCTCACGGTTCAAGCGACAACCTATCATATAGTTGTCGTTTAAGTATGATGTAAACGAATAAGCTTAACTCCAAGAACTGATCATCCGAGCACGAGTAGACACGGCGTATCCCTTTTTAAAACGTTCTTTCAAAAGTTATAAGTTTTGACAAGTCTCGACACTTCGAATACATCTTAGAATTATATATCTTTATTTTAGTGTATTTTGTCTTTTAGTGTTTCTGTCTTTTGTATTATTTTTGTTTTTACTGTATTTCGTCTTTTAGTGTATTTCATCTCTTAGTGTATTTCGTCTTTTAGTACATTTCGTCTTTTAGTATATTTTGTCTTTTAGTGTATTTCCTCCTTTAGTGTATTTCGTCTTTTAGTGTATTTCGTCTTTTAGTATATTTCATCTTTTAGTGTCCCGACACATCACTGTTGACTCAATAACTAAAAATGTTGACCTAAACTCGGCACTTACGTTTTTCTACAATTTTATAATAATTTTGATAATAAAAGTATATTTTCGACGCTTTTATAAAGTTTACGAAATTTTGGCATGACCTTTCTAAAAATATCGACTTTCCATTTTTATCAACCTCGACTCGTGAAAATATCCGTTTTTACAAAGTACATCTTTTATTGACTCGAAAGTATATCCGGATCTATTTTCGAATACACAACTCAAATATCGCAAAAATCGTTCTAAACATAATACTCTTCGACATTTAACTTACGACCTACAACAAATCCAATCATCTACTTAAATTTCTCTCGCAAACGATATTTAAAATCAACATACGATAAATCTTTACTAATCGATATAGCCGACTATTAATAAGCAATATCTATATATATCAAACATAGTCACAATGAACTTTTAACTGCAAAAAGTACAACTACTTTTTATTTTCTCTCCATTTCATAATCTCAAAATATAAACTTTAGACTTGTAAGTTTTATGAAAACTAGATAATGGTTTTTTCAACGATCCTCATTGTACACCTTGTTCGGAATGAATTCATAGAATGCAATAAGATAACAACTTATTTATGAAAAGTAAAGATGACTTACAAAGAAACACGACGAAAGGTGATTAGAAATCAAAAACAACCCAAACGTTGTTTTTACAAATTATCCCGGATGCAACTAACAATCAACACGAACAATATATCTTCGAGTGGATGATCAAAGATTAAAAACAAATGGGTTTGTCTGTGCTTGGTGTTTCGGCAAAGAGAGGAAAAAGAAAAGAGAAGTAAAGTTTATGTGTGTGTGAGGAATGGTTACAAGGAAGCGACGAACAGCAATACAATATACAGAGTATCACACACAAATGTGTGTTGGTGTAGGTGGGTCACGGCAATGGTAGACAAGCCACAAGGGGGACCCTAATTCTGCTCTAACAAATCACATTTCACCTAGTACTAGTCCATTCCATTTTTCAAGCAACCATGTCTAAGCAAATGATTCAAATTTGAATCTATGCATATATGCATGTCCGGTTATGTATAGGCCAAAGGGGGAACCAAAAATATTTTTCCCACTTTTTAGGATCACTAGTGCTCTTTTGTGAATTAATTTCCAAGGTATAACATGCACATGCATATGTATAGATTAAAAACGTGTATCACAGTTAAACAACGAATCGGGCTAACCGGCTCACGAAAAATTACAAAATTTTAAATATTGCTTTAAAACGTAAAAATGTGGCTATTGCCAAAATACTACAACGTTTGGTGTCCCGGTTCGCTACCGGAGACGATTCTCAGATAATAACGAAACAACTTCCCGGTTAAACGGTAAAGCTAAACGAAACATTTAAAAATTTAAATTATTACACGAAAACGGCTAACTTACTAAACGGAAATTATCGGGTTGTCACACATACACAAAACATTGACGTCGATAAAAACGTAAGGAGGCATCATATTGTTAATTGCACAACCAATTCCGCCGCTGAACATTATCAGCCAGATTCTCTATATGATGAAGGTAAACACTTTTCCTGCGTTGCGTGACACTTCAGTCCTACACCTTCGCTATATCATAATTGTGTCTCCTTTTTTCTTACAACAGGGCAAGCGGGAAAAGACCTTTGAGTACTATTTGCAACCACTACACAGGCACGTATTAGGTTACCAAACACAAATGTCCAGAAGGCAAACTACAATGATTCATCAGGGTGTCTCCACTGCAGATAATAGTAGAGGTCCTGAAGCAATGACAAAACACTAAATACAAATGAGCTGATCACAGACAACAAGAGCAGCCCACTTACATGTAAAACAATAAAAGATAAAAATAAATTACATATATATTCACAATGATAACTTACAAAACAAAATAACTATACTCCAACTAAAATAATAAGTACAATTTCAAGGCTACAGTCACAGACGGAACCACAAACGGACAGTTCACTTGGAACCGCAAACGGACAGTTCACATTCTTCACGCCAGCCGGCGACGAAGTCGTTGGTCATCCGTGCTCTGAAATGGCAGCAAAGTACGCAGAAGCAGACCCATGACAGATACCTCCCGAAATACAAAGCATCATAGGCGAGAAACACGTCTTCTAAATCCACTTCAGTTCTTCCACACGAAATGGATCAGGAGACTTTACCGTTGATGCCATCTTTCTGACAACATATGCAACTTACTGACAGGACCCAACCTTAACAGTTAAAAAAGACACTCCAGGTACAATTTGTTCTATACATTTTCTTTATTTACCTCGCTATTCATGAAACTAAAAACTATAATTACATAATTGTCATATGTTCTTCTATCCGCATGCTACCTTAAATTAGGACAATTTAACATATAGATATTGGACTAAAAAGGCTGAAAATACCTTCCTTTAACCTAAAAGTAGATTTAGTGTAATAGCAGGAACACTCTTATTTATATGCCTTCCTAGAACTAAATCGCACAGAACTTCCATCAGAAAACACTCTTGCAAGTAATAGATAGACTGCTATGAGGAAACACTTTTACAAGCAAATATGTTTCTAATGTGCAGTATACATTATTACATATATTTTTTGAATGTTTTTGGGTTATAGTTTTTGTTTTCTATGTGGATTTGTTTTCTTTGCACAGAGTCTAAAACTGTTTTGTAATAATGTGGTAAAACAGATATTAGGGTTGTCTTAGCTCTCAACTATAGGCTTTCCCCTGATATGAATACATGTAAATAAGCAGTTCAAATTAAGAACGAGTCAGGTACCTGCAATCCTGTGAACTCATAAACACCCATCACCATAAAGGTCTGCTAAATTTCTACAAGTCAATAGGACAAGACTTCACAATAGACTAACATATGTCTGATATTTGCAAACAATATTAAGAAATTTAATTTAACACACTGTGCTAATAAGAACACTAGGTTTGTGTATATGTTGTTGGCTTTTGATTGCTAATATGGTGGTTTGTGGCACGAGCGTCTGGCCTAACATGTTGTTATAGCAGCTAGCATTATTCGAACTCACTTAAAAGGAAAATTGATGCTAATTTTAAAGATCAAGGCTTTAATTAGTTTAGCCTTTTGATTTGCATAAAAATTTGTAACATATTTTTTATTCATTTGGCTTAATAAAAAGTTGCCACGCCGTCATATTTTTTATACAAAGCGATTTCATTTTCTTAGTTTGATCCTCGAATGAGAATGTCGTGGAGTGCGTGGATACTGTAAACTGGGTAAATAAAATGAGCGAAAACTTGAACAACTTTAGTTAGCATTTCTTATGCGCGTTTCACTTTTTTTATTAATAAGGCCATGACAGTGAGGCAAATAGGTCTTGCCACAGTTGAGACTTTCTTTTTGGTACGAACATTATTGTCTTCATGGTAAACAGGTAATTTCCTTTGAACTACCTTAATAAGGGTAATGAACACCTTGGTTCTTTTTCCAAATTTTTATTTTATGTTTCAAGATCGAAGGTAAAATATTGACGTATGCATGCGGTGCTTCACAACCAAGTGAGTTTAATAAAATATATTTTTTGGACCATATTGAGGGGCATGATGAGGTTCATACACATATATATCAAAGTGATTAGATTTAGTTTTGTTCGAGACCTGTTTTGCAGACTATTGGGTTTCTTTCAATTAATGTACAGATTTGGTCTTTCTCATGTAAGCAACCTATATAGACAATCATTGCTGCAATTTCTTTATTACCATCATCCATTGTGGCTTTATACGTTGATCTCAACCTTTTATCAGTCTTTTTACATAAAGATATGAGAAGAAACATGTACAAGTGGTATTCAATAGAAATCCAGTCTTTTTCATAAATTGATTGAGGATATTTTTTGCATGAAAAACCAGTTTGCCTGAGCTCTGACTCATTTCCTTTGTAGCTACTTTATTTTGCTTATTTATTGTTGAGCATATTGTAATATATTTCATAATCATGGCGAGCAAGGTAAAGGTTAAAGAAATTAATTCATAGGTCTGTATCACAGGATGAGGAGCTACAGTTATGGCTTTCTATATGAACTGATTTGCTACAATGTAGTAGCGGACATTTGTTTAAGGGCATATGTAGATATAGTTTGTTGCGTCTAACATAAATTAATGTAAAACCCCGCGCTTCGCGGCGGAGCGCGAGTTGAAAACCTAGTTTAAGTTTTAAGGTAATTTGGAATTGAACATTAATTATTTTTAAGTTTCTAAGTTTAAACAAAAGCATTATTTATTTATATATATAGTAGAGACAATAACGGCAAACAGTTTTAATTGTGATACCGGAATTAAAATACGGATCACGATTAAAAGCGGGATTGGGAGGAAAAATGTGATGAATCTATAAGATACAAAGAAAGAAATATAAATATAGATGTTTAGAACAAAAAACGCAATAAATAAAAAATAGCAATTATATAAACTTCATTTTGGTTTGAAACTTATTCAACAATAACATTAATATTTATCTAATAATTCATCAACTAACACAATAATAAAAGAAGTAATACGATTTCTTATATAATAAAGTTTATGGATGAATTTTTAAAAATTATTAAAGTTGATATTATATAAAAAAATCTCTTTTTATAAGAAATGACTTCGATAAAAAGTTGTCATAAATATTTTGTAAAATTTGGGTGAAAACGCTGTTAAGAATATTTTTTCAAAACAACTTTGTTCAAATTTTAATGTGAAAAAATAAATGAAAACTTTAAGTATCAAAAGTATTTTAAAAATTGAATATTGCTCTTTTTTAAGTTTTTAGATTTTTGTTTTATATATATTATCCGTATATTTCTAAATACACACGTATATGCTAAATAAAATTTCTTGATAAACCATATTCGGGGACCCCATGTAAAACTTTCACAGGGTTTAGGAATACCAACAGTAAATTTTGTATTTTGTTTTATTAAAAAAAGGTCCCAAAAAAACTTGTAAATTATAGGAACCCGGGCGTAAATGGGATTTTTCTTTTATTAATAAGTGTCATTGATCCACTTACCTACTATTTTTGGTTTGTATATAGCAGATCTTAATTATGGATAAGGATCCTTTCATGTTCATTTGAACATGAGAGGTAATGTTCTGCTTTATCTGATTGTACATTTGATTAAAATAATCAAATATACAATCATATAAAGCAGAACATTACCCCTCATGTTCATTTGAACATGAGAGGATATTTTTCCCTTAATTATTATCTACGGAGGACTATTTTATGGAGCAGGTTTTTTCGAATAATTGAAGCAATAATTGTGTTTGCTTTGTGAAGTCAATTGATCTTAAATTATAAAATATCATCTTATTTAACACTCTTTTTGTCCTAAAATAAATATTCGTTTTGAAAATAAATACAGGTTTTGGAAATAACTAACTTGGTCAGGTTGAAGGTCATACATCAAACTAAAATTGAATAAAACAAAATAAACCAATACTGATTTCTATAACAAAAAACACAAATTCAATTTAAGTATCGATTTTTGTATTACTACAACAACTTGTGTAATGAAGACAGATGGTGTAGACTATCATTGTTTTTCTTTGAAAGCGTTTAACCCCATTTAAAAACAGCCTAGAGTTAAATGGTTAAAAGACATAAAAATTAATATTAAGGTCTATACTGAGCTAAAACGCAAGAAACTTTGACTCCATTATAAATAAATCGTGTAACTTAGAATATCTTAAGTACAACGTAAATTACAATTAAAGATGAAGACTCAAAGAGACTTTGACTTCTTTATAAGTAATTATGGTGACTACAATTATGTTTATAGGTAGTTTAATTGGTCCATCACGCAGAACTTCAAACTCTGAAATGGAAATAAGTACGATGAATTTTACATCTCTTAGTTTAAAAATAAAAAATAAAAACATGTAGAAAAGACTGACATCACGGTACTCGCTAAAAGCATACTCCATTCGTCTTAAAATAATTGTCTTTTGTTGACTTTTTGAAATCTTTTTTTAAACTTTGATCTTAAATATTTTCGTTTTTGTTATATAATGTTTGATGTAAAATATAGGGTAAATTACACAGCTCATCCCTGTATTTAGGCCCGATTACGGATTCAGTCCCTAGATAACGGGGGTCGATGTAGTTAATCCTGAAAGTCGATTTTTGTTACCCGGTTGGTCCCTCGAGCCCCGTTATTCGTAACTGGCGTTAGTTTGACTTTTCAACGATGGGTATTTTACTAATTTATTTTTTTTGTTTTTTCACCGTTGATCCCTGACTCAAAAATCCCAACGGGTGCTTTACTGTTTGGATTTTTTGTTGTTTTCTACTTGCACCATTGGCTCCTGAATCGTTTCTGTGTATTATAAATGATGGTTTGAAAGGTATAACACCCAAATTATAAAATGGTTCGTTGTTCGTGTGGTTTGGAAGCCGTGATCAGAACATCATTGGCTAATCGGAATCCTGGTCGTCGTTTCTATGGTTGTCCTACACTTGTAAGTATGATCGAATCGAAAAAGATGTAACAAATCATTTTTTTAATTTACACATCATTTTTCTTTTATTTTCAGAGTCCAACCTATGTCAACTTCCTCTGGTGGTTGATCCACCAATGTGTCAAAGATCTGTTCAGATTATCCCTGGTTTGTTGAGGTCACGTAATGAGCTTGAAGAAATCCTTGCTATGGTTGAAGAAAAACGATTCAAGTTGATGAAATTTCTCATCATCAGCTGTGTTGTGTTTGGGTTTGTGGAAAACTAGAAGGGGGGGGGGGGGGTTGAATAGTTTTGCCGTTTAAAATTAGCTTTACAAAATTTAGTTTGAGTTTATGTGAAGTTGACGATATTGATTATTGGTATGATATATGAAATAAGTATAGAATGCAAGTAAAGTAAATAGAGAGTAAGAAAGATAAAACCGAGACACAAGCGTTTATAGTGGTTCGGCTACAAGGACACCTTCCTTGCCATACTCCACTCCCCGAGTCACATACTCGAGAGTTAGTAAACACTAGTCACTAACGGTACAAAGCTAAATACTGAATTCTAACAAAGGTAGACTCAACCCAATGCAATCACACTTCTTTTACAAGGATGATGAATGATACTACAACTACAAAATGATGTACAAGATACAAATAAGTGATCTTGATGAGATGATGAAGATGCGAAACAAGATTGCTTGAACTTGATCGTCTCGAATGCTTTTTTGGCAATTTATTCTGTAAAGAGAATTACCTATAGATGATGTAAGAAACTATCTAGAACTGAAAATGAGAGAATGATCATATTATAAGAAAGATGAGAATGAGAATTGGTGAGTCAAACATGAGAAAATGGCTTGGTATTTACAGGCAAAAGGGAACCGGCCAGTGTAAGCACATGGAACTGGCATGTCCTGTAGCCCGGTTCTAGGCGGTTCCTTTTACCAAAGGGAACCGGCTAGTGTAAAGTGATGGAACCAGCATTCTGACATAAAATCCGAATTTTAGATTGCCAAATCTTAAAATATTTTGTGTAATCTTGGTAGATTTGCCTAAGATATGAGGAGATGATTATGTCACTAATGGTGTAAAGAATTTACAAATATTTTACAACATTTAAAAGTCTAAGTTATGAAATCTATGTGTAGATGTATATGAATGGTTTTATTAGTCTAAAGCTTGTGAATTCTAGATTTTTACTTCTAACGATTTTATGAATTGTTATCGACAAAACATGAGAAGATCGTATGACAGAAATAAATGTTTTTACCGGTTTATTTGTATTAACAAACTCTCCATTTTTGTTGATGACAAAACATAAAATTGTTGGAAGTAAAAATTAGAGCAAGAAGTTTTAAATTGAAGTCTTTTTTACTTTCCGTCTCCCCCTTTTTGTCGAAACAAAAAGTTTGTTGATGAAGGTCTAAGTAAGAGATGCAATGATATAAGTAAAGGGTTGATTCATTGAGAATCAATTGCAATGGATTAAGTATGAGTTGATCCGAAGCGAATCAAATGCAATAATGAGAGTTGATTCGGAGAGAATCAAGATGCAATGCTCCCCCTTGACGGAGGCATCCTCTTAAGAGAGGGAATCATTCAAAGAAATGTAATGCTACAACAAGAAATGTTAGTGAATCAAATTTGTTTTAGCCCCCTTGCTTTGAGGGTACCTACAAAAAATGTTAGAAGCAGGAAACGAAATCTGCTACTGTATAACCGGCTAGGACGGTTCTATCTTAGGAATGGAACCGTCCTTCCTAGTCGAGGGAACCGACTCCTGTACACAAAGTCGGGATTTTGACTTTTCGTTAGTATAAACATAATCAAGATACTTTTTGTAACACCCCCAAAATGGGTCGCAGCGGAAATGTGTCCGGGGGCGTTACTTCATAATATAACAGCTCAGGATACAAGA
>BQNB010086675.1:0-24627 GCA_026074375.1 Tanacetum coccineum | reverse complement strand
ATTGGCTTTATTTGATTCTTACATTTGTGGTGTTAAAGTTAGTGTTTTTAGTGTAGTTTTAACCTTCTAGTACCAAGTTGTGTATGCAAATCTAAGCTCAAACGTTTAAAAGGGTGATTTTTGGTGATTTGAAGCTTTTCTCGAAACTGCGTTTTGTCTCCCTAGAAGACGTTTCTTAGTTGCGTTTTGTCTCTATGTTTTGTCAGAGAATAGTACACTGCGGTTTGTCCTCTAGTGTGGTACAGCAGTTGCATTTTTTCAGTTGCATTTTGTGTACTACGTTTTGGTTATTTCTTCAAGTTGCGTTTTATATGTTGCGTTTTTTCTCAAGTTGAACACCCTTATTGCCTTTCGACTAGGAGAAGCTCTGCCTAATTAATTTCTTGATTGAGTTTTGTCTCAAGAGTTGATTGCTTTTTGCCCAAGACACATCACTGCATTTTGTCTCCTTCTTATTGCGTTTTATGTCGTGCGTTTTGTCCTAAGTTGAAGACCCTGATTGCGTTTTGGTGGAAAGAATCTCTGGCAAAGAAATTTCTTCATTGCGTTTTGTCTTTGCTTCTTGACAGCGTTTTGTCTAATCCTCAACATTGAGACTTGTTTGAAATTCTTGACCGAGACTTGTCTAGATTTCCTGACTGAGACTTGTGTATTGCATTTCGTAAACTTAATTAAACCAAACCAAATTACAAACAAACAATATATCACCTATATCAACAAACAATCATCTCTTTTAACATACAATCACTAATCATTGTACCTATCTAAAGTTTATCATAATACAATCAATCAAACAATCATGTCTAGTAATTCAGATGATATTCAAGAGTCCAGTTCCGATATCCTCCTTCCTATGCTCGATAGGACTGATTACGAATCATGGTCGCAACGAATCCGATTGTACTGTAGAGGAAAGGAAAATGAGTTGCAAATTCTTCAGTCAATTGATCAAGGACCATTTGAGCTTGGAACCACAAGGAATACACTTGGAACTACCCTTGAGGGAGGTGTTCTACTTGGACCAGAAAGGCCTCATACCTGTGAGGATCTAAGTGACTCGAGGAGAAGAACCGATACGATGCAGATGTCCGTGCAACCAATATTGTGCTTCAAGGATTACCCAAAGACATCTATAAGCTCATCAATCACAACATTGAAGCAAAAGCAATTTGGGACAACGTCAAAATGCTTCTCGCAGGTTCTGAGCTCACCAAAGAAGACAGAGAATCTCAGTTGTACGATGAATTTGAGCGGTTTAAGATGCTTCCAGGTGAAAACATCAATGAGTATTATGTTCGATTTCACAAGCTGGTCAATGACATGAGGAATATTAGAATGACAATGCCTAACATTCAGCTAAACTCCAAGTTTGTGAACAACATGTCACTTGAATGGGATAGGTTTGTGATAGCTGTTAAACTAAACAAAGGTCTGAAAGAGATAAATCATGAACAGTTGTACGCATACTTAAAACAACATGAGAAGCATGCTGCACAAGATTGGCTGATTATTAAAAGAATCACTCCAACCACTAATGATCAACTTGCATTTGTATCAACTGTTCAACCCTATGCCCAATCGTCACATGTCCAGTCTCATCAATATTCGTCTTCATCAGCAGCACTCCAATCACCACACATTCAATCATTTCAGCATCCATAATTTCTTGAAACATCAGAAATTGATTCTGGACACACCCAAACTGATGAAATACTTTACAACCTCACCAAACAAATGGCAATCCTTGCCCAATCCTTTAGAGCAACACTTCCTCAGACAAACAATCAACTTCGAACCTCGTCTAACACCCATAATCAAGCAACAGTTCAGAATGGAAGGATCGTGGTTCAAAATGTTCAAGGGCGACAGAATCAGAATCAGAATCAGAATCAGAATCAAAGGTATTTGGCTCGGGGGAATGGTGCAGCATGCAATGGGGGAGCACATAATAGAGCTGGGAATGCCAATGCAAGTCAAGGAAAACCGATCAAGTGTTATAACTGTAATGGGCTTGGACATATTGCACGGAACTGTACTCAGCCAAAGCGTCCATAGAATTTTGATTATTTCAAAGACAAGATGCTGCTGATGCAAGCTCAAGAAAATGGTGCAGTACTGGATGAAGAAGAACTACTCTTTCTGGCTGGTGAACAGGCTAACACTTTTGATGCAGATGTGGATAATCACCCAGTCCAAGACTTAGCTCTGAATGACGACAACATTTTTAGGCAAATAAATGTGACGCTTTCTATTCAGATGTTGATGATGAACCGACTGCTTAGCCTATATCCATGGCCAATTTGTCCTTAGCCGGGCCAACCAATCTACAAGTTGGTCCATCTAATGCATCAACCTTATCTGAGGTACATATTCTGGAAAATGCTATTGATCATAGTGTTACTAATCAGGACAGACATGAGATTCATAATGAGGTACAACAGGCAAATGTTATTGACTCAACTAGTGTCGATATGGGTAATAGTAATGTCATTCCATATGAACAATATTTTTCGGTCAATAATGTTTCTGTTGTACCAAGTTATGCATCTTCTGCTCTAAATGATGCATGTGTTTTGTTTAATAATGATGCGTACGTTCCTCATAACCCTATATCCACTGAACTTAAGATATATAAGGAACAAGTTGCTATTTATGAACAACGTGCTAAGTTTGAACTGACTGAACGTAAACAGAGAATGGATGATCAAATGCGTTTGCTTATTTAAAATCATAATAAAACGGAAGAAAATCTTAAACAGGAACTTCATTCTGTCAAGTTGCAACTTAATTCAACTATGGAAAACAACAAGATAATTAAAGAAACTGTAACTATTTTGAAACAAGAGTTTAAACAGGAAAAAAACAAATTCCTGACTGATTTCTCTAATCTGACACACCTAAATGATAAACTTGAGAATAAGTTACACTCACAAGATCAATCCATTCAAACTGTTCATATGATGCTAAATCCTACGATGGTGTATGACCAAAAGACTAAAACAGCAATAGGTGCCCAGAACCCTTTTTACCTTAGACAGGACAAAAAGGCCCAACCGGCACTATATGATGGTGAAGAACTACTTAAGACACATCAGGTACCGGTAATTGTTCCATCGTCTGAGGAAGACCTAGAGTTAGCAGAGGCTACAAGAAATAAAATGCATGCGAAAATGAATGACTCTGCCTGTGTGGAAAAGAGGGTTAACATTACACCCCCAAATTACTCAAAAGAAACATTCACCCCTCAGACTCAACTGACACCTGAGCAAGTATTTTGGTCATTAGATCTAGAAAAACGAAAGGCCGAAGAGCTAAAGGCAAATGCCCCACCCCTGCCTGTTCTACCACCTGCGACCGTGTATCCTCCCAATACACCGGTCTATCTGGTCCCTCGAACGCTTCCAACTACAAGTCAAGTAAATATTGGTCTATATTTAATTACTCAACTATTTTAGGATTTTGAGAAAACTTGTAAAAAGCGTATCACACCAACGGGCATAACTGAAGGGGAAAGGGGTTTTGAACAAACAAAACGGTGTTACTTAACCGAGGTTATTCCATTTTTCAATCTACTCAAAGAACATTTTGACGAAGTTCAAAAATCTCTTGTCACTGAAGTTAGGGCAATGAAAGCTGTTTTTGAAAATTTAGAAGCTGAGGTGGACCAGAATGAGATTGATTTAAAGAGTAGTGAGATTGAACGAAAAAACCTTATCATCGCAAATGAGAATTTAATTGTTGAATGCATGTCCAAAGATGTGTTTTATACTGCAACTGATTATGTGCTAAATGTATCTAGATTTTTAGACATGCATGATGCCTTCACTACCGCTCAAAAATGTATTGCCAACCTTGAATCTGAAAATTTTAATCTAAGAAACAAGATTCAAAATGATGATCACGACTCACTGATCAAACATTTTTCCAAAATTGAAGTTGAACACTTCAACTTACAATTAAAATATTAAAATCTCAAAGAACGTTTTAGAACCATAAAACCGGTGACATCTTCGGATGCTCCCTCATTTGACTCACTGTTTATGATTGGGCAACTAACTTAACAGATTAAAAGTCGAGGCAATACGATTCGTGAATTAAAGGAGAAAATTTCTTGCTTAACAAAGAAAAATAGTGATGCAGATCCCCTTTTTGACCTTAAGGCCTTAGTTTCTCAGAACAAAGAGTTAACTGCAAAACTCAATGCCCTTCACGATCTCAATGAACGCTTTAGGGCAAAAAATGCAAAAGTTAAGCAGCATTATAAAGAATTGTATGATTCAATTAAAATAACACGTGCCAAAACTATTGAACAAAAAAACTCTTTGTTATCTAAAATTGAAAACCTTAAGGGTCAACTTAAAGATAATTCCAAATATGTCACTATACATTTTTTTTGATAAGTTTAACCTAAACAGTGATGGCTAACCAACAGGAGATATCCTATAGATGTTTTGACCAAATCCCCCTAACCGTCCAGAAGAATCGGGAAAGTGCATCTACACTATATCAAACACCTTAAGGTAAATGTAGAAACCCTTCGTGAACACAAACGGAAAGACCGGAACGGATCGATCAAGAAGTTGCGATTTATCTTAACAGCTAAGTCCCACTAGCCTAGGATAATGTATTTGGGCTTCCGATGAATGGTTACATCAACGTGACACGTTGATAAATATTTAGATTGAACGCAAAGTATGTAATATATTCTGTATATATTACATATGAAAAATAAACCCTTATATAACTCATACCGTGAATTATATAACAAAGACAAACAATCCAAAGATTAATGTGACGTATATAATGCTTTGCAAGTATTATATAATAAGTGTGAGTAAGTAATTAAACCAAATATTTCGACACCAATTTAATTAATAAAAAGTCATTTGCATAAAAGTAGACACACGTCTTAAAGTTGTGAATTAAACAACTGATGTTTGTAAAGCTTTTACGAAAGTTATGATTTTACCTTCTAATCAGGAATTTATAAAATAATATTCTTCGACTGTTCGTGTCTAAAACTGTTATCTCATTGTAAAAGTATAGTTTTTGTTCGTTTATCCGGTTATTGTATAATACAAATTATTACATCCTAAAAATATAGCTTAGTCCCTTTTATCAGTTTCGAAATAATAGAAGCTTTAGTAAAACATTATTAAATATAAAAAGTGTATTATAATTTTCTCCATGAGCATTTCGTTTTTTATCGTTTTCCATATTTATAAAATCTAACATTTTCCCTCAATCAATATATATTACAATTATTTGCGTTTCGATATTTCAAACACCCACGTGTTTTAGAAAATATATATATATTATATATATATTATATATATCTTATATATTTATCATAATATATATTTATATTATATATTAGTATATTATATATATATATATATTATATATGTCATTATGTTTTTAAAAAAAATTAATTCCAACTTAAACAAAATAATAAATATCATATTTATTTAACCAATCTTAAACCACCAATATATATCCGATTTATAATTTATCAATCTCGTTAAAATTTTATATTTATAAAATTTTAGAATATATTTATTGTTAATTCATTTTAACCCAAACACACCCTTTCGGTAAATCTGCTCACCCAAACGCCCCCTTACGGAAATCTGCTGAACCAAACGCCCCTTATGCTTTTCAATCCCAACCAAACGCACCCGCTGAGGCTAGCAAACACAACCAAACGTCACAAAATTCGCGATTCTAGTAAACCTTCACTCACCCCTTGTGGGGTATGCCCTACAAACCAAACAGCCACTTTGGTGTTTAACCACACAAACATATATCACGGTATGGTGTTTATCAGAACCAAGCGCGCCCTAACTGAATTTTAAACCAAAAACAAACACCCTTTTGTGGTGTTTTCGTCAACCCAAACGCACCCTCGTCGGGGCTGTTTAACTGCCGAAACAAACACCACCTTAGTGGTGGTTTTCACCACAAAAACAAACACGCCCTTTGTTGCTGTTTTATACCTGAAACAAACGCACCTGTTGGTGCTGAATACAAATCTCGAACGCTCCCTTTTAGGGGCTGACCGAGGGTGGTCACGATGGTGGCCGTATGGGTGGTGAGGACCGGTGGTGTGCGGGAAATGTGATGATGACGACAGGTGGTGGCCGCGTTGTGCCCTGCCTGCCGCGTTGAGGGGGCGGGGGCGGGGGGGGGGGGTTGAGGACGCGTGGGCGGATGTCTCTGTCCTGTCGTGGAGTAATGGGTGATCGGGGTAGATCGGGTCACGAGGTGTGTTTTTGGTGTTGGCCGAAAAAAGTTCACCGGAAAAGTTTTTCGGTAGCTGAGCGAGCGGGCGGCGACGACGGGCGTGGCCTGGTGGTGGTGAGGCTGCCGGAATTTTTGGGGAGGGAGATGAGAGCATTTTATGTATTTGTGTGTGTGTATAATTTGAGATGGAAATGAAAATTTAATAAAACTTTTATAATTATATAAAAAGTTTTAAAATTTGTGACAAGTGTTAAAAACTTGAGGGTGAAATTTTGTAACTTTTTTAACATGGACCTAAAAAATTATTTCTTTTTTGTAAAAAAAACTTTCGAGTATTATTTTGTAAATTTAGTCGTTTCGGGGCTCGTTTGAGCGGACTTATCAGGATGATTCACAGTCTCGAAACTTGCTGCCTTTTTTCTAAATCATTTTTTATATTGGATTAAAAATGAATATTCATTTAATACTGTTTCATAGATATTTTTATAACATTTATAAAAATATCTATTATTTATTTTGTGACTCGGTTAAAATAAAAATGGATTTTAACTTGAATATTCGTGTTATTAACGAACGTTTTTTTTTGAACAAAATGTTAAATGATTTTATTTAATATTTTTATTAAATAATAAATAGCTCCGATAATAAAAAATAAATTTAATTATTTTGTTGATGTTGTACCGTTTTGTGGTGCAGTTTTCAAAACTTTGAGAGGGCGCATGTTTAGCCCTCTTCTGCGTGTTTTTAAGTCTCGGTGTAATTAAAAAGTTGTCTGGAATATCGTTTTGCATCAAATTCTTAGGGTCCGAGTTGTGAAAATGTGGTTTAGCTGGGTCGTTTTTGTTAATTCAACTATGACATTAATATATATCTTTTCGTTTCTCGAACCAAATATGTTAAAAAATAACTTCCACTTGAGGAATTATAATAATAAATTATTGATTTTTATTTGAAATAGTTCGAAAATTTTACGGTCACGCAGTTGGTTAATTGCTTTTCTGAGCAACGGAAAGACCCAAAAGTAAAAAAGTCAAGTCAGGCTCGAGAAGTCAACGGTTAAAATAATTCTTTAAAATTCCGGAAATTTCAAGATGTTACACCAGGGGTGTGAGGGGTGTTGACTTGGGCTTGTGGGGTTTGGGCCATGGGTAATTCATAAAGGCTAACGGTGTTAGGGTTTTTGGGACATTTTGTGAATATGAGTTAACAATAAGGGTATTTTGAAGGATTTTGTCATTTTGTGGTTGACCAATGTTGACCAAGGATTGACTATGTTGACTTGATGAACTTTTTACTAGAAACTTCCGGCTCTTGTGCACTCTATTCGTTCCCGTGTCCGTGTTTGTCCGATTTTGACCGTTTTCTTGTGATTTTTGCCTTATCCGTACCTACACATCACAAATGATAAAACAAGCAATATACAAGCATAATTTGCACAATTTGTTCATTTTTAGGGCCATTTTGGTATAATAAAGATATGTGATTTCTCACATATCATCAACCAGAGGGTTTCGTTGATCTAGACCATCCGACACATGTTTATCGTCTAAAGAAGGCACTGTATGGTTTAAAGCAGGCTCCTCGGGCATGGTATGACACTCTGTTATGGTTTCTTCTAGACAACAAGTTTTCCAAGGGTGAAGTAGATCCAACTTTATTCACTCGGAAAACAGGTAAACATATTCTTCTTGTTCAAATTTATGTAGATGATATCATATTTGCCTCGACCGACCCTAAAGCGTGTGACATTTTTTCCAATGAGATGAGTTCTAAATTCCAAATGTCAATGATGGGACAAATGTCGTTTTTCTTAGCATTACAAGTTTCTCAAAATCCCGGAGGCATTTTCATTAATCAATCAAAATTTGCTCTCGAAATCTTAAAGAAATTTGGGATGGATTCGTGTGACCCAGTTGATACACCCATGGTGGATCGACTTAAACTGGATGAGGACCCCTTAGGGATTCCAGTTGACCAGACTCGATTTCGTAGTATGGTCGGCTCCCTGATGTACCTCACTGCCAGTAGACCCGACCTTGTATTCGATGTATGCATGTGTGCTAGGTATCAGGCTTCACCTACCAAAAAACACCTTGAAGCACTTAAACGGGTCTTTCGGTATCTCAAAGGAACCATTAATTGGGGTCTTTGGTATTCGAAAGACACCGCTATCACACTAACGGCCAATGCAGTTGCGGACCATGCAGGTTGTCAAGACACACGAAGAAGTACGTCAGGAAGTGCTGAGTTCCTTGGAGATAAATTAGTCAGCTAGTCATTAAAGAAACAGAAGAGCACTGCGATCTCAACCTATAGTGGCTAAGGAAATTGCGATGTCTGGATGTTGTGCCCAAATCCTATGGATGCGGTCTCAATTATCGGATTATGGCTTTGCATACAATCACATCCCTCTGTATTGTGACAACAAGAGTGCCATAGCTCTCTGCTGCAACAACGTCCAGCACTCCAGGTCTAAACACATCGACATCCGACATCATTTCATCAGAGAACAAGTGGAAAAGGGAGTGGTTGAGTTGTATTTTGTGAGGACAGAGTATCAACTGGCGGATATATTCACTAAGGCACTGCCCAGAGAACGATTCGAATTCATTCTCCCGCGGCTTGGCATGAAGAGTATGAAGCCAGAGACACTCAAACGTCTTCAGGATGATCAGGATGAGTAACGGATTTGCTTCAAGTATCCTATGTAAATATGTACATATTCCAACTAAAAAAGAAAATACAAAAATATAAAATCAACAAAAATCCATAAAAATCAGAAAATAGAAAATTCCAAAAATAGTTTTTTTTCAAGACATGTCTTCCGTTTATCGATAACATTTACGGTCCTAGAAATGTCATTCAATAATGACACGGGTCTTTAAATGAAGCTCGAACGGAAGTTTAAAATTTTCAAAACATGTCTTTATGGCTTGCAGTTATTTCAGACTGCAACCCGTTTTTCAAATTGAGGAAAGCATGTCGCCAAAAAGACGGTTGTTCCTAACAACGGGTGATTAAGTTCTCCCGGGCATGGATTACTTTACATTCATGCAACCTCGATCTAATGTACGCTTCAGTGCATTATTTCATGATCAAGAAGAGAAGTCTTCTTTTTATCCAAATGATTTTCCGTCTATGATTCTTAAGAAAATTATTTGTGTTTCAAATGGTGGAAATGTAGTGTTTGAAAATCCACCGGACCTGAATTTCTCAAAATTTGACACTCAATCAATGACTACAGCTCTTTAAATAGAAAACGGGTCATTGATTGAGGGGGAGAGTAGTTTTCAAATTTATGACATCTAACGGGCATTTCTGTTAATTCATATAAATAATTGAGTAAGGTTTGGTATCTATCGGGGTTGCATTTTGAGGGGGAGTTAAATGTGTATTAACTCAAAAGGGCAAAAGTGTCAATTATATGCAAGTATAGGGTCTTATGTGCTATTTGCTATTTGTTTCCTAGGCTTATAAAATATAAAGGACCATTTGTGCCATCTATGAATCTTAAATAACTCCTTAGTAACACTTATGCCTTAAATGGAGAAGAATGTAAAAATTGAGGGACCAAAACTGCCATTTTCAGAAAATTAGACATAGGTATAAAAAGCCCCTGCGTTTTGACTTGGTCAAAACACCCAAGACCAGTCAAACCTCCAACAATTTTTCTCTCATACTCAAAACTCAACCGTCTTTGCGATTTGCTTGATTCGTGCCCATTTGTGAAATTTCGTGCTTAGGTAATGATTTCTTAGTGTTCCCTATCTCCTATATATGCATTACCTTGAATATCTTGGACTGAATTTCATTAAATCGCATGTTATTAGGGGGTTCGAGCTTATTCATCATCAAAACCTTGGTTAGTGTTTCCATTTGTATTTTGTATGTTGGGTTAGCTTTAGATAACTTACATGATGCCTCGTTGATGTGTTAATTGCTTCCCCAAGTGCTCTCTTAGGGTCCTTGTGTTTTTCGCATAATGGTTGTCTTTTTGAGTAAAAACCTTAGTCGTTTGATGCTTGGAATGGCCATTTGTTGTTGTTATTATAGTTAGTAAGCATTATAGATCGTTCATCTTGATCCAGTAGTACCTAGGATGCCTTGATTTGGAAGTTGGAATCTGCGATTATATTTGTTCTTGGTTGCGTTTTGAGTAAGTGTTCTAGATTGCGTTTTGCGTTAAATGTTCTTGGTTGCGTTTTGACATGATATTCTTGATTGCGTTTTGCTCACTGACTCTTGGTTGCGTTTTGGCTGTTTTATAAATGTTAAGTTTTGCCCTAAGTATCTAAGTATTCTTAATTGCGTTTTGGTTAATGTGCTTAGTTGCATTTTGGTTGCTTTATATCTGTTGCGTTTTGCCTATCATATGCCTTTGCGGTTTGAGTTTTTACATATGTCATGTGGAGATCTTTATGACCCCTTAGATCGTTATTAAGACTCATCTAGGATATAGTAACAATGATTAATAAACTTGCACATCGGAATAATAAAACAGAAATCAGAGTTACTTCAAGGTTTTCTTTATTCATTATATCCCCAAGATCAAATGATCCTTGAGGCTAAACTAACTAATACATAGATGTCTATAACACATCTACTAACTATCTAACTATGCTAACTAACTAAACGTGTACACACACACGTTTTGTTTTAGTCGACTCTCATTGAGAACACACACTTTTCTAGAAACTAAAACAATATGCCTAGACCTCCTTTTTATAGCATAAGGAGTCAAGGCTTTACATGGAAACTATTTAAAAGATATTAATGAGTTTGACCAAATCTTTATCTCTTCATCTTTATCTCTTTTTGACCAAATCTTTATTTTCTTCTATATCTTGTAGAATCTCACAATGACGACTTTGGTCCTTTTGTTTCCATCTAGTTTCATTCGTGTTTTGTCTTATCAACTCAAATATAATTCCCAATAATCTTTCCCTAGTTGATAATGAAAAAACCAAATAAGCACGAACTTCCCCTGAAGTTAATATACGAATGAAACTTCCCCTTAAGCTACCAAGGATCTACAAGTTGCAAATCATCAAATCTTCTTCCCCTTTATGTCATCATCAAAATCAGGGACTAAAGTACTGAAACACCTTCGATCTTCACAACCACGAACCAATATTACACTTCTAATCCAAGAAACTTCTATCTCCTCAAATTACCCACCATTAAGCACAATAAGAAAAATGAACTTGAGTAGTAGACACTCACACTAGCAGTAGTAATAATGACTAGTAGTAGCAAAAACCTTCACCTCGATGTAGCATGTAAAGTTAAACCATTCATGAACATTAAGCTTTCCTTGAAACCCATATGTTAACCATTTCTTGAATCTTAATTCTTAGGCTCTATGTAATAATACTGATAAAGGAAAATTTAGTGATACACAAACTTGATGCTGAAGTAGAACAACCTAAACTTGTGTCTTATATCTTGGTCTATTCCACGTGACGTCAAAACTCTTACAACGACCAAATATAAGCTAGATCGCAATATCTTGACAAAAATCATCATTTAAGAGACACATATCTAAAGTGATTAGCAATTGTGAGCATGGCACCATAAGAAAAATCACACACCTTTGCTAGATTCGTCAAGTCTTCGTCACAACGTTATAAGCACGATTGTGGATTTGTCGAATTCTGGATTTGTTGAAATGTAGATTTTTTCCGGAAAAAATCTGGAAAACTAGACAGGCGTCCAGTTTTTTTTCCCAGGCACACTTTAGGGTCGACATTGTCGACCCTAATCTCAATATTAGGGTCAACAATGTCGACCCTAAAAAATTAAATATTAAAAGGTTTTCTATATTAAAATGGTTGTAATAAAAATAAAAGTTTAGGGTCGACAATGTCGACCCAAAGTATCAAAGGAATTGTCGACCTTAAAACTAGTCAAACTATTTTGTTGAAATGTTGTGGTCCCCATTGTCGATCCAAATTTCAAAGGTATTTGTCGACCCAAAGAATTTTGGGTCGAGAGTTTTGGATCGAGTTCTTAGGGTCGAAATTGTCGACCCTAAACACTTTGGGTCGACACCCTTTGTAGTTTAGGGTCGAAATTATCGACCCTACACCCTTATATTGTTGTAGTGGCAAGGCTGAGACTGAGCACAATCAATCAAACGTCTTTGATGTACAAAAGTCATTATGTTCATAACCGATATTAAAGAAAGATTTTGAACCGACATGAGTGATTAAGGGGGTGTTCAATTGATTTCATGAGGAAGACTCCAAATAGGAGAAGACATTGGGATTAATTCTTTTAAACTTAATGGAAATATCGATCAGGATGTTACAAGGGAGAAAAATGAGCACATTGCCGATTCAGATACTCCCAATTGATAAAAATACCCGTTAACCCCTATGCCGCCTACTTTTCTTCTACCTTTCACAATACAATTGAAATGCGTTTGAGGAGTGACTGGTTTAAAAGAGACAGCCAAAAATGGAAAGTCAAGGGAAAACACGAATAGGATTGACATAAATTGACTTTTAAAAGTCAAACTAAAGACTTTTCTTCACAGAATCTTAGGTAAACATTGCTCGCATTCTATACACAAGTGTAAGTAACTACATCAAACAATATAAGCACTATAATCATTAAAAAAAAAGGCTTGAAGAATTCGTG
Organism: Tanacetum coccineum; assembly: GCA_026074375.1. Taxonomy (NCBI): domain Eukaryota; kingdom Viridiplantae; phylum Streptophyta; class Magnoliopsida; order Asterales; family Asteraceae; genus Tanacetum; species Tanacetum coccineum. Next base: position 11,742 of record BQNB010086675.1, on the reverse strand, counting down.
GGAAACAGTTATAGTTTGACATCTAAAGTAGAAAATCAACAGATGCATCTCAAGTGACACATGATATTTCCATCAGGCATACAAGAGTAAAACAAGTAATTTCTCATTAGAAGTCAATTCAACAAAACCTGTCAACGACCATGATCAAGCAAGAGTACTTCTCAATCTCAGCCTCCACCTAAATCACCGTCAGACCAATCCCCTACTTCCACTGAATCGTGGCTAAAGTATAAAGGTGAAGTAACACTAGGAAACTTCATGTTTTACGCAAGTTTCAAATGTTTATGGAGTCTAGAATACGTATTCTAATTTCGTCGAGATCTTGGATCTCGGACCTAGAAAAAATCTCGGTGGTAAATATCGGAACCGAAATTCTTGGCGATATTATCGGATCTCAGTGAGAAAAGAAAATCTCGCTTTTTGACTTTTTTTTTCTTTTTTCTAGCAGCCCACTTTTATTTTGGCAGCTCACTTCTTTTTGGCAGCCCACTTTTTTTTAAAACCTACTTACAACACTTCGTCAAATTCTTCTATGTGTTTTGTTTATGCTTTTATGATTTTAATTTAATTTCGTTTGACACTTTTATGCTATGTGTTTTGTTTAATCTTTTATGATTTTAATATATATTTATTCAAGATAATATAAAAGCCGATATCTCACCGCGATAACCGTCATTTCAAATCTCGGTCCTTGAACGATATTTGAAATCTGACCGAGATAATTGCATAGGCCATTATGTTGCATGTCACATGTAACAGTTTTAAAGTATGGATCTATAGTTCTATACACATACCACTATCAGAAATAAGGGTGATCTATACTAATCCTCTGATACGGGTGTGCCATATTGTACAGCATTCAAGAATGAACAAGCACAATAACACTGGTACCTTTTCAAGCTGGGATGTAAAATGAACGAAACAAACGTCAACAATAATAAACAACAAAGGCAGTTACTAACACTGTAACCAACTTCGCCCCTATCAATATCCACAAATCCAGTAAAAATCACCTACACCGGATCACAAGAAGGGCTCCATTAACCATCTAGCATGAAGTTCGAGCTGAGAAAGAATTTTATCTCAAAAACTTTCCAGAGAATCTGAGAGTGGAGAAAGAATATGTTCATGACCGAGCATCAAGGACAATGTGGGTTTATTTTGTTCATTAAACTAACTTATATTAGGATGTTCAGAAAAGGACTTTTATCCTCGAGTACATGACCACAACCTAGCCTAACAAGGTTCACAGGAACATATCACATATGACAAAACTAGCATCATAGATGATTAAACATAGAAACTTAAAAAGAAAGATAAGATAAAGTATTAAACAACTTTAGCACCGATACTTAATAAGCTTAGTCTAAACATGAATTCAAAGTTCCATCAATAGATTAACCTCATCACTTTTAATTTTGGACCATGATCAAGCAGTAATTCCTCGCAGTCTTCATTTGGGATTTAATCACTATCGTACCAGTAATGTAGCTGCATCAAACTGGCATCCAACTAATAAAACCTACAGAACCTTCAAGTTTGATAGATAAAATGAGTAGAGATTAGTCTGAGTCTGAGTCCGAGTCTTCATCTTCAACTGAAGCACTACCACCTATACGAATACTTCTTCATGTTTGATGGAAAAGTGAAACCTTTAGCCTTCAATTGAGCTAGAGTCTGCAAACAGAACATAGCAATAAGAATAGTGGAATACTTGAATGAATGGATACTTATAATAGAAAAAAAAACTTTAGCTTCAACCAGTTGATTACTCGATTTATATTCTCCGGGTAGCAAGAATCACTTTTCAAAATGTACATACAAAGTCCAAACCAGTATACCAGTTATAACCAATAGAGTGTTGAAAAAATTGGTCATATGGTGGGTATTAACTAGAAAGTTAATGTATGGTCAAATGTAACGGCAGAACTAATTTTGTTTTCATGAGTCATTAGCATGCTTTAGTATGCGACCTTTTTTCTTGATCTCCTTTCACTATAGATTGAGAGCAATTCTCTGATTTCGTATACACCAAGAAACTCAACTTACTCCTCTCCATTTGTTTACCACCTTTTGTTTACATTTCATCTTGAAATTGTGTGTATCTGCTTTAAAATAGAGGGAAGACACATATCGGTTCGCCTTGATAACCCTTTTGTGCTAACGAAGTTATCCCTTGTTGTTGTATCATCGGAGATAAACGTTCATGAGTCTCAAGCACCATGGAAAAGACGAATCTATCTTAAGGAAACTGTGAGCATCACACGCCACAACATTTTCCTTATTTGTGTTCTTTGAGTCTAAACAATCAAAAGGTTTACGGTATTATTTTCTACATTTTATGTTTTTCACGTTATATTTTATTTGTCTCTTGTAGCAATACACTTAATATCTACCATAGAGTTCTCCTAAAGCTAATGATAGATAAGTCCTACAAACACAAAAATTGCAAGAAGGATGGATATTTACCTCTAGACAGTTATCTCCAATGTAAAGCATTTTGACATGGCGAAGGCTTAGTATAAGACTTTTAAGCATTTCTTCTTCCTCTTGCTCACCTATTTGCGTATTGTCCAAAGAATAATCTATATCAGCTTCAACTAGAGAAGACACATTTAGCAACATAACCTTCAATAAGTGACTGCTCAACTCTCCTTCGATTGTTAGCGACAAAATATGAGGCGCGTTTATTTCAACAGCATCTATACACTCAAAACGATCTTTATATCCAGCAAAAACCAAATTTTTAACACTCTTGGAAGTTATATCAATCCTTACAAAAAATTGACACTCTTCCAATTTCAAAGTTTCCAAAAGAGGACTCCCGGATAATATATTCTCAATCAAATTATCACCTAAATTCCCCCATACAATACACAAACTTTTAAGGTTAGTCCAACTAATGGCACCAATTGGTTTTATTACGCAGCCGTCTAAATTCATATGAGTAATAGACGAGTTGACGAAAAAGTACTGATCTAATACAAACTCAGATTGGTAAGGATCATAGGGACTCACGAACACTAAATCAAGGTCTTTAACATTACAGCTAAAAGCATAACGAATCCAGTTATTCACTTGTTTATCAATTCCAGCATCGTAAGGGATATCCAGTTGGAATTTGTTAAGCTCCAGTTGGCCACGTTGTGTTAAAACTTGTTCGATGTAAGAAAAAAATTCAGGGATTCGCTCTTCAGAATGATGTATAAAAATAAGATTACGAACTTCGGTCCACAGATTTTGCCATCGTTTCGAGAGTATACCTGTTCTAATGGCTTCTGTTGTGAAAGTTAAACGTGAGATGATATCACCAAGTAAGCAATCTGGTAATGAACTTATTCGATCTTCTTTTTTGATTAGTCGTCTATTTTGTTTCATCTGCATGGCGGCTACAAAGATTCTCGTTTGCTTTACCTAAAACACAAATTATCAAATACTTATATACCCAAAAGATAAAAAGAAGTTTTGCTTTTGCCCCTCAAATTTAGAAAAATATACTTCAGTCCAAGAAAATTAGCATCGTACCATTTTGGTTTTGGTAGATTTTATAACCACTTTTTGGCCACGAGCGAGACCAAGTATCATGCCATGTATACCCGATTGACGACGTGAGTATGTACCCGACATGGTGGGGAGTAGTCTGTTGTATACTCTTTCCCGAATTAAAATCCATCAGCACATATTTATGTTGGAAAAGGGCCAAAGTTATTCGAAAGGCAGTGTACAATAAGGTTTAAAACTTGAAATTGGCAGGGGTGTTAATCGGGTCAAGTTGGTCGGATCAGGTCAAAGTCGAGTCATGGCTAAAAAAAACATACATGAACGCGACCCTATTTGAACTCGGGTTAGTCGGGTTCGGGAACTGATCCACTTGGGTCGGATCAACCGAATATAAGTAAAATGTTTATAAAATTGCCTATTTGTTCTAATTTAAATAGATAAATTATATAACAAAATATTAAAAACATAAAAGAAAAACTTTTTTTTGTCCACTCGAACCCGAATTAGCCAAACATTTTCAACCCGATACTCAACCCTATCTAGTACTCTGGTTGACCCAAATAACCCGAATAATTTTTTTGACCCGAGTAACCTGACCCAATAGATTTAATCGGGTTCGGGTTCGGGTTCGGGTTCGGGTCCGGGTTGATTGGTTTTTTTACACCTAGTTGGCTTGGTGTGATTGGGCTTATTTGACTATTATATGGGGTTAACTTAATGTTTTATTTGTTATGTTTTAATTTTATCTTTAACTATATATCCATATACGATATATTTTCTTCATTAAAAAGGATAATAGTATCTGTAGTTAAGTTATTAGTTTAAGTACATTTTAATCTTCAAAATTTTCTCATTTTTCGGTTCAACTCATACATTGTTTTTCCTTGAAATGGATACAATCAAACGCTCAAGAGCGCCATTAAGGTCACGCCACAAGTAGAACTATTTGCCATTATACAACATCGTTATCCGCGGACCGCAAGTAATCGTCTAATGAATTACTATAATGGCCCGTTTGGTTCAAGGATTCTTCAGGATTCTTAAGAAATTGGAATTAGATTCAAATTCCAAATCGTGTTTGGTTGAAATACGGATGTAATTGGAAGTGATGGAATCTTAAACATTCCTTATACTAAGGAATTAAACATTCCATCACTTTGCATAAGGAATGTTTAATTCCTTAGTATAAGGAATGTTTAAACTTTTACTTTTTTAAACTTTTAATTTTTTTTTAAACTTTTATAACGTAAAGTTTTTTTAAAAAGCAAATCTTTTTAAAAAAAAGTAAATTTTTACTTGGTAAATTTATAAAAAGTAATTTTTTTAAAAAAAAGTAAAAAAAATTTTAAAAAGTAAATTTTTTTAAAAAATGTAATTTTTTTTTTAAAAAGTAAATTTTTTAAAAAAAGTAAATTTTTTATAAAATGTAATTTTTTTTAAAAGTAAATTTTTTTAAAAAAAGTAAATTTTTTTAAAAAAGTATATTTTTACTTGGTAAATTTAATACTTTATACAGTAAAAAAATTTAATTTTTAAAAAAAAAAAATCTTTTTTAAAATAATGTAAGAATAAAATTTAAAACAATTTTTTTAATAATGTACGAAACACATGACATATTTTGAATTTTGTAAACCAAACAGAAATCTGACATGGAATTTCATTTCTTTCTTCTAACCAAACACATGACATATTTTGAATTTTTACATTTCAATTCCTTAAGATTCTCAATCCTTGATAAATTCCAATTTCTTAACAAACCATTCTACGAACCAAACGGGCCCTAACATGTTTAAAGAAAGAATAAATTATTTGGGCCTTCATATCGGTCTATTTTCAAATACATGATGGCCCAAAGTCCAAATTATCGCCAAAATATCAAGAAATATAAATATAAAAATTAACTGGGCTTAGCAATTGGTGTTCATAAGTTCGGTTATTAGATTGTTTGGTTTATACGCTTCTCTTAGTTTGGTTAATTTTTTTTGGCTATAACCGAAAATCGAACCGAATCGAACCCCCATAACCAAAAACCGAACATACTAACCCAAATTACATAATTTTAATTATTTATTTATATATTTTTAGCAAGAAACAGTTCAAATTTAAAATCTATAAAGAACAATGTCCAATTAAAGAACAAATTCTTCAATCTTATCCATCCATTTTATTTTCATCTAACGGCTTATGTTAAATCCTATGTTTATTAACCTATAATACAATTCTCAAATGTTTGACCATTAGTTTGACTTGGGCTCCCACTTTGGGCCGGCCCAAGTAGTTTTTTTTTTTTAGTTTAGTCCAACATCTAGCCCAATTGTTACAGTGCTACAATGCCTAAAGTAAAAAAATTACAGAACGGACCCTCAACTTTTAACTATTTACGATTTTCCCATTCATATAAAAAAAATACCCGTAGAAATATTTTCGAATTTTTACTCTATATACTCTGGAGCAAATGTTTGACAGCAAGGTTGACTTGGGCTCCCACTTTGGGCCGGCCCAAGTAGTTTTTTTTTTAGTTTAGTCCAACATCTAGCCCAACTGCTACTGTGCTACAATGCCAAAAGTAAAAAAATTACAAAACGGACCCTCAACTTTTAACTATTTACGATTTTCCCATTCATATAAAAAAAATACCCGTAGAAATATTTTCGAATTGCGATTAAAACGAGGCCAATATTGCAACGTTTCTAAAATACGCACGATTTTCTAAAAAAAATTCATTTAATATAAATAAGAAAAAAAACAAAACGAACCAATATTGCAATGCTTCTTAAATACGCACGATTTTATAAAAAATGTCAAAAAAATATTTGGATCCTTAACCGGACTACTTTTAGCCCATATTATTATCAAAGCTAAATATCTTTCGACATTTGCTTAGCCCCCGCCGCAACACGCAGGTCATTTTACAACTCGTTTAATTAAAAAACTCACTTTCATCCTATTTTTTTTAAATTAACATATCTCTCAAACCGTTAATCGTTACGCAAATTTAATTATACCATCGCGAAGATAATTAAATTATCTTTCTATAGACGGGCACTTTTATATACTTTCGACGAACTTTTTTTTTTAATTTTCGCCCAGAAACAATCACACGTGATTCGAAAACTCTCACGTGATTCGAAAAATCACATGTGATTCATTACTTGAAAAATCACACGTAAATTTGTAAATTCACATGCGATTTATGAATTTATGAAATCACACGTGATTTATTACCTTTAAAAATCATAAGTGAATGTGTTTCCTTTTTTTTTTTTATGAAATCACATGCCGATTTATGAAATTAGCACGTGAATTTTTAAAACAACAAATCATAAGTGATTTTACAAATCACGTGTAATTTTTTTCGGAAATTTTAACACTTAAAAATGGTCAAAAGTATATGAAATCGATTTTTTGTAGTTACGTCTTGAAAAATCACATGTGATTTGTATCATAAATCACATGTGATTTTATGAAAATCACATGTGATACTGACCTCAAAATCCACAATGTGATTTTTTCAGACGTTTTGACTTAAAAAAATAGAAAAAAATTCGTCGAAAGTATATAAAAGTGCCCATCTATAGAAAGATGATTTAATTCTCGTCGCGATGGTGTATTTTTTGTCGTCTGGCGATTTACCGTTTGCAAGATATTTAATTTTTAAAAAAGATATGGAAAGTGAGATTTTTTATTATTTGATGAAAAATGGATGCCTAGAATGTGTTCTTTTAATTATTTATTTTCATCTAACGGCTTATGTTAAATCCTATGTTTATTAACCTATAATACAATTCTCAAATGTTTGACCATTAGTTTGACTTGGGCTCCCACTTTGGGCCGGCCCAAGTAGTTTTTTTTTTTTTTAGTTTAGTCCAACATCTAGCCCAATTGTTACAGTGCTACAATGCCAAAAGTAAAAAAATTACAGAACGGACCCTTCAACTTTTAACTATTTACGATACATTTACGATTTTCCCATTCATATACAAAAAATACCCCAGTAGAAAGTATTTTCGAATTTTACTCATATACTCTGGAGCAAATGTATGACAGCAAGGTTTACTTGGGCCTCACCACTTTGGGCCGGCCCAAGTATTTTTTTTTTTTAGTTTAGTCCAACATCTAGCACAACTGCTCTGTGCTACATAAGCCAAAGTAAAAAAATTCAAAAACTGACCCTCAACTTTTAACTATTACGATTTCCCATTCATATAAAAAAACTACCCGTAAAAATTTTCGAATTGCGATTAAAACGACGACCAATAATCAACGTTTCTAAAATACGCCGATTTTTAAAAAAAATCATTTAAAAATAAATAAGAAAAAAAAAACCAAACGAACCAAATTGCAAAGCTTTTTCCTTAAATACTCACGATTTTATAAAAAATGTCAAAAAAATTATTGATCCTACCCGGACTACTTTTAGAGCACCATATTATTATCAAAGCTAAATATCTTCGACGATTTGCTTACCCCCCGCCGCAACATGCAGTCATTTGTACAAACTCATTAATTAAAAAAACCCCACTTTCTCCCTATTTTTATTTTAAATAACATATCTCTCAACCGTTAATCGTTACATCAAATTTAATTATACCATCGCGAATAGATAAGTTAAATTAATCTTACTATAGAAAAAAAACGGGCAACTTATAAATAAACTTTTCGACGAATTTTTTTTTTAATTTTCGCCCAGAAACAAATCACAAAACGTGATGTCGAAAACTCGACACTGATTCGAAAAATCACATGTGATTCATTACTTGAAAAATCACAACGTAAATTTGTAAATTTCACATGCTATTTATGAATTTATGAAATCACAACTGGATTTATGCTTTAAAATATCAATAAGTGAAATTTGTGAAATCAATGCAATTTATGAAATTGCACTTGATTGTTTAAAAACAACAGAACCACAAAGTGATTTTACAAAATCACGTGTAATTTTTCTTTCTCGCGAAAATTTTAACACTAAAAAAATGGTCAAAATTTTAACACTAAAAAATGGTCAAAAGTATATGAAATCGATTTTTTGTAGTTACGTCTGGAAAAATCACATGTGATTTGTATCACAAATCACATGTGATTTTATGAAATCACATGTGATTCTGCTACAAATCACATGTGATTTTTTCAGACGTGACTTAAAAAAAATAGAAAAAAATTCGTCGAAAGTATATAAAAGTGCCCCTCTATAGAAAGATGATTTAATTCTCGTCGCGATGGTGTATTTTTTGTCGTCTGGCGATTTACCGTTTGCAAGATATTTAATTTTTAAAAAAGATGTGGAAAGTGAGATTTTTTATTATTTGATGAAAAATGGATGCCTAGAATGTGTTCTTTTGTTCTTTGATATGACATTGTTCTTTAATGATCTCACCTCTATATTATATTTTTATATATTTTTATATAAATATATAAAAATATATATATTTATATGAATTCGGTAACCATAATCCGAAAACCGAAAAGGCAAATTCAGTTGGGTCATAAATTCGGTCGGTTATTTTCGGTTCGATTCGGTTTCGATTCGTTTATTCAGGCATTACCCAAACAACGAACACCCCTAGCAATTTCGAGCTTATTGAATTTTGACCTTTTGCTATGCATAAAAGGGTTCATCAGGATTCTCATTTCAAACACACAACAAACAGTTCACATTAATTCATTTAATACTTCTTCTGTTCTTCAATCCATCTTGTAACTAAATTTTTATCAAACCAGCTGCAAATCCTTACGACTTATTTATTGGAGGATAATGATTTTTTTGAGTTATTTCTCACAAAATACAAAGTATATATAGATTACAAAGAGGATGGGCTTGAGCCCAAGATAATTATGATGACATATCAAGATAACTATGATGACAAATCATCCAAATATAAATCAACTAATAGAAGGAAGTCAATCAAATATATCAACTAATACGCCCCCGCAATTGGAGCGGGAGGAGGACGGGCGCTCAAACTGGATCAAAAATCTTCAAACAATGCGGAAGGCAGTCCTTTGGTGAAAATATCAGCATATTGGAAACGAGATGGAACATGGAGAACACGAACATGGTGAGCTGTAACCATATCACGGACGAAATGAATGTCAATCTCAATGTGTTTCGTCCGTTGATGTTGAACAGGGTTTGCAGACATATAAACAACACTAACGTTATTACAGTCAACTAGAGTGGCAGTCATAAGAGGAGAATGTAGCTCACGAAGAAGGTTACGAACCCATGCAGTTTCAGCGACAACGTTAGCAACACCCCGATATTCTGCTTCGGCACTGGAGCGAGAGATGGTGTGTTGTTGTTTAGCAGACCATGACAAAAGATTATCCCCCAGAAATACACAATAACCTGAAGTAGACCTGCTTGTAGATGGGCAACCTGCCCAATCAGCGTCAGTGTAACCAACTAGAAAAGAAGTAGCGAAAACATACAACTGGAGACCAAAATCCACAGTCCCCCGAACATATCGCAAGATACGTTGAGTGCAGCAAAGTGCGGCTCCCTCGGATCATGCATATAAAGGCAAATCTGTTGAACTGCATAAGACAAATCTGGACGTGTAAAAGTAAGATACTGGAGCCCCCATGCAAGGCTGCGATATAAAGTAGGATCCTGAACAGGAACACCTTCTGGGCCCAATTTAGACTCTGTATCAACGGGTATCCGAGAAGGGTTACAAGTAACCTTGTGAGCACGCTCAAGGAGCTGCAGAGCATACTTCTTTTGTGACAAAAACAAACTTGTAGGAGTACGATCAGCATAAATACCAAGAAAGTAATTAAGCGCCCCCAGATCAGTCATGTCAAACTCGTTATTTAGATAACCTATAATCTGTTGCAGTAGGGCTGGACAGGAAGCTGTAAGAATGATGTCATCCACATAAATAAGTAATTAAGCAACCTGAGAACCCTGTCTATAGATAAACAATGAGGAATCGCAGCGACTATGATAAAATCCAGCTCGTGTGGCATAACCTGCAAACCGCTGAAACCAAGCACGGGGTGCTTGTTTCAGTCCATATAAAGATCTCTGTAAAAGACAAACATGATGAGGATACCGATTGTCAACAAAACCAGGAGGCTGATGCATGTACACAGTCTCAGATAAGTCACCGTTAAGAAAAGCATTCTTAACATCAAGTTGGTGTATGGACCATTGACGAGATACGGCAAGGCTAAGGACCGTGCGAATGGTGGCCGGTTTAACGACCGGACTAAACGTCTCATCAAAATCAACACCTAGTTGCTGACTACTACCGTTAGCAACTAAACGAGCCTTATAGCGGTTCAAAGTCCCGTCAGTATGAAACTTATGCTTAAACAACCACATGGAGCGAACCATATTAACACCCGCGGGCCTTGGTACAAGTAACCAAGTGCCATTTTTAACCAACGCATTATATATTCATCGTACATAGCATTACCCCAATTTAGGTCTTTTAAAGTGTGAGACGGATTTTTAGGGATAGGAGAAATAGAAGAAGTATGTAGAGACAAGCGGTCGATAGGTTTGACAATGCTTGATTGCGTCCGAGTGATCATGGGATAAGTATGAGGAGGTTCGTGTACATGTTCGATGTTTGGCTGCGGATTTGGAAAATCAAAAATTGGTGGTGGTAGTGGACTGGTTTGATGGGCAGAGGTAGATGGGCCGCTGGCGTGGTTTTGAGCTATCAAAGTTGGGAGGGTGGACTGAGGTGAAGGTGATGGTTCGGTAGGAGGTGGGCCTTGGGGTGTTGGGTCGTATGGGGTGTTGCGCTCGGCATTAGGGATGGCCGTATTGTTGGAATGTAATAGGGTATGAAGATAGGGGTGTTTAGAGGGGGGAAGGTGTGGTGTCGAGGAATGTGTAAAAAGGCGTGAAGGATAGTGTCATTGAACGGTACGAAAATTGGGTTTCGTCAAAAGTGACGTGTCTAGAGAGGATTATTTTATTTGTTTCGAGGTCTAGGCATCGAAAACTACGATGGTAAGCGGGGTAGCCCAAAAATATACAAGGTGTGGCTCATGGAGCAAGTTTGTGTGGGGAGTGAAGGTGAGGGTAGCATAGACACCCGAATATTCATAGGCGAGAGTAATTGAGTGGTTTGTTAAAAAAGCGAGTATAAGGTATGTCATTTTGAATTGTGGTAGAGGGTAGAAGGTTGAGTAGATAGGTGGCTATATGGAGAGCCTCGACCCAAAAGGTGGGGGGAAGGTGTGCTTGAAAAAGTAAAGTGCGAATGATATTGTTGATTGTTC
>BQNB010086674.1:0-24409 GCA_026074375.1 Tanacetum coccineum | reverse complement strand
TGTTGGCTCTGAAAGGATTTCCATCGTCACTGAGAATACTTTAGTACCACTGATGTTCTGGCAAGTATATTTTAGATAATGCGTAGGACTCTTAAGTTTTCATAGTGTATGAATAACAAGTATATTTTGGATTAGTCTCCTAGTGAGATTTATGAATAATCTCTTTATAGCTCTAGACTCAATAGTGCATTTTGATTTTAGTAATCAGAGGCTAGAGCAGACTGCCACCTTTTCAATATCGACTAACTCGGAGTGAGAAAGTCGATATAAATGCGTTTATCTTTGTGAGAAATGAAACAAGAGTGTTTTGAGAGACCTTGAGTGGCTAGGGAGGGTTGTGCATTGCATCACTGGGTCTATGATATCTATCTTCAATACCAGACAACAGCTTAGTGTTTCTGATAGCATATGTATTGACCCGGTTTCTGCCTAAGTGTATGGAGGGCTTCTTTCTTTATACCCTTTATCCTTACATTTCTTTTTCATTCTTCAACCCCTTAAATACTTACCAAGACTTTATCACTAACACCTTGTTGGGTTTGTTCCAATGTTAGCTCTGTCTTAGTCTGCATTATCCCCTTTCTCTCTTTTACTCCTTTTGTATCATACCTAAGGACTTCTATTCTATCTAATGGAATATCCATGGGTAGATCCCTCCGGTTCTGGTTAGATCATGGGAACGAATACCTATACTTAACCACCTTATAACTCCGATAAAAGTAATTACATGGTCGGTTTGTGTGTATTGATCTCATTGCCTTAAAACCATTTGGAAAACACAATCAAGGTACTTGTGATATTATAACAAAACATTTGTACCTCGATAGTTTTACTTTTCAGAAATGGTCCCCCTTAACACATGCATCGATAACCGCAATTTTTTAGCATGGTGAAGGAAGAGATCACACTTGAGTCTTTACTGATCACATGTTACAAGTTATATATTTTAATCACATTTTCTCACCTTATCAAAAATGTCAAATCTTTTGATATTTTGGATATCAATTAATTCAAATATGTTTGAAAACTGTTTGGGGAGAAAAATGTTTCGATTATTAGAAGCCTTATTAGGAACATTTTAATGCTCCCCCTCAATTTATGAGGGATTTATATATAGTGTTGAGTACATTAATTTGAAAGATTTTGAATTTACTAAAAAATTCTTGAAAATTTATACTCAAACACTGTATATATTGGCCTATTTTAATAGTCTACACTACATATTTATACATATTCACAAGATAGTATGAGACATGACCTGATATGAGGAAACAATGATTGACACAATCAATCTGTTCGTGTGAGCAACATGTAGTCCGCCTCATGATTCCTTCCTCCAATATTGCATTCAAGACTCCTGATGATTCATCTTCTATGTAATGTCTTTTAAATCACCTTCACCATTGACATTGCCTGTATTTTGTCTTTGTCTGACCAAGGTCTTGTTGGCATGTCTTTGTTGTAACCAAACCTAGAATTGGTCAGCCTATACCTCAGCACATCTCGAACTTTCGTGAGCGTTACGTCTCCAAACTTACACACTTCGTCTTCTCGCATTAGACACCTCTTGCCATTTCTTCTTTCATAAGTGACACCTCTGGGTTTGTAAAAGATGGTATATGGTTATGTTCTATTAACACCGGGAGCTGAAACTTGAGGCTTGGTTAGGTTGAGCTTTGTTTGGTAACTTTCCACCCCTAGTTAGACATCTTCAACTCTGTGCTTGATTATAGTTCTTCGAATGAAAAACCGATGTGCAACAGCCAAGTCGGTCTGAATTTTGCCATCGAGGTGGTAGAGTTTGTTTTGGTAATACAGGAGGAACATATCTTCAATATCATTAAGATGAAGACTTGGAAAGTCAGCTTCCTTAAACATATACTCCTTCTAATTTTCCCTTTTGACAACTATCTCCTTTAAGTAACCATAACCACATTAATTTTTCACAGTGATTCTAACAATGCTAAGTATCTTCATTCGAGAGTAGACAATGTGATCGGATTATTTTGCTTGTCTTGCTCTGTAAAACAATTTCCGTTTGGGACCCCATTGACTTATTCTGAAAGCAACATCTTTGTCATAAGCTACTTTTTGAAAACAATAAATGTTTGCAATAACGATTCTTTTTCCTTAACATGTTTGGAAATAGTCTGTTTAAATGAGTCAATTTCTTTTTTAAGTGCATTCCTATTTCGAATCATGTCATCCATTTGTGAATCAATAAATTTTTCATGACTGCTCAAATCAATGTTAAGTCTTTGTTTAAAAGTTTTGACTCGTTCCTTATATCTTTCAAGCTCAGCGGTTAAGGATTCATTAACAGTTTTGGTTTCTAAATTAGCCTTATCCCATTTAGTTACATGATTAGACATTTGTTCAGACATTTTCTCAAACATGGATATTATTATAGAATCTTGTTGTACAGACGAATTAGTATCTTGAACAACTGCATGTTGTGTTTCTTGCAGATATTGAGAATAAGGAATGATATTACTATCACTTGTTATCTCATTATCTGGATAATCACCAATAAGTGTTTGTTCAAAATACTGCATCTCTTGCACACTTTGATTAGCCATATCATTTTGATAAATGTCAGAAGATGGTACCTCAGAAAGGACATCTGAATCATAACTTGAGAGATTGGCCATTAGAACCGTTTTTGCAGAAGATATATCATCACAGTCTGAGTTGTAAACATCGAGATCATCAGTCTAGAAAGCAGCATTTTGTGGGATTGTTTTATGAGTAGCTTGACCATCTAGAATTCATGGATCTGCTAAAAATGACAAATGTTCCTCATCCAATACATGACCAGATTCATGTGCCTGAACAAGCAACATCTTTTCCTTGAACCATGCAGAATTCCTTGGCCTCTTAAGCTAAGTGCACTGCCTTGCCATATGCCCTTCACCCTAACAATTGTAACATTCAACAACCCTTGCTTGACCTGCAGCATTATTTCCCCCAGAGCTTGTAGAATTTCCCTTAGTACCCGTACCAACAAAACTCTGACCATGTCTCCCTTGTACTTGTTGAATAGTAACCCTGCCATCTTGAATGGTAGCTTGGTTTCTTGGATTAGAAGATGTTATGAGTTGGTTGTTGGTTGAAGGAAAACGTGATGCCATTACAGTTGGCATAAATGCCATTGCTATGTTTAGACAAGCAATTGGATCATCACTTGGTAGAAATGATGGAACAACAAGTCCTAAGTCTAGTTGGGGAAACTCAGCTTGTGGTTGTTGTGAAATTGGAGAGGTATGATATGCATTTTAAGGAACTGATGGTGGTGTATGATTGTGTTGGCTCTCGAATGCATGTTGGTATTTTTATGGATGATGAGGTACTTCATAAGTTGGTAAGTATGGTTGAGACGACTGAGCTGGTTGAAAAGTTGTTGATAGCTATTATGGATACTGAGCAGACTTTGATTGAGTTTGATAGTTAACAACCAATGCAAGAGGATTAGGATATCTTTCACGCAGCATTCGTGCTTCATTTTCATGTCCCTCATGTGGACTAAGATATGCATACAGCTGATCATAGTTGGTAGTATACAAGTTCTTTGCTAACTTGACATCAGTCACAAACTTGCTCCACTCTGGTTGAAGAGCATTCAGAAACTTTGTATTCACCTGTACTTGTTGCATTGTCATGCCAATTGTATGCATATCATTGATGAGTTAAGCAAATCGCCAGTAATACTCATAAAGTGATTCACCCTTGACTGAAGTAAACTTATCAAACTCATTGTGCAGCTTACATTTACGTTCTTGATATAACAGTTCAGTACCTTTCATGAGTAAGTTGACTCTATCTCAGATGTCTTTAGCTGCCTGATGATGGTTGACAAGAGGACACACATCTGGTGGAAGACCTTGAAGAATGATGTTAGTTGCTTGAACATCACAGTCATCTTGAAGCTTTTCTTGTTCAGTGAGTTCTGCATATTTCTTGTTTCGAATTTGACCATTTTCTTTAACAGTTGGATAGACAAGAGGTCCATTGTCAATAGATTCAAGCATCATTCTACCATTTTTTTTCCTTTGATGTAAAGTCTCATTCGGCTCTGCCATGAGTTATACATTAACTTTTCAATCATAGAAGGATGGTTCTCAACACTAGCAACTATCATGCGTTCAACTAATGTTGTCATTTTTAATGTTGTTATGTGAAAAGATTTGAATCATCGATTCAGTGATTAATTATAATTGTGTTAAATTATGTTTACTTGATGTTGTTTTAAGTAAACTTGATGGTATTTTTGTTACAAATTAAGTCATTGTTGTTGTTTGGTTCTTCAGTCAAATTGCAAAGAGTTGAGGTCAAAATGCAGAAATTAACTAAGTCAAACTTGGATCAAATTGCATAATCAAATGCTTCAAACCGCAGGTCGTGTGTGTGGTCAAACCGCATGTTACCAGTGCCAAACCGCAGGAGTTAAAGCCAAACCGCAGAAATAATATGCCAAACCGCAGGTGACAGGTACTCAAACCGCAGGAGCAATATAGTCAAACCGCAGATTTTGGAGGATCAAATTGCATGTTTTTGGTGTCAACCGCAGGTTTAACTGGTCAAATCGCACAAATAGCCAAATCGCACCTACGAACACACTTTTTTCAAAAACACTTAAAAAACAATTTTTGACGTTTTTTCTTGAATTTTTTTGCAAAACTAACTATGTTTAGTCTATATCTAATAGAAAAACACAAACTTTAACATTTTTACTATCAAAATCTATGGTTTTAAAATTTTCATGTATATAAGCATTCGAACCAAAGTTTTTCAAGTTTTTCCAAGATTAAACGCACACAAACTACATATAATCACCCCATGGCTCTGATACCAATTGAAGAATATCAATTCACATAACAATATGGTATTCAACTAGAGTCTTAGGTGCTGTTTGTTTATTAAGAGGCTCTTAATCTGAATCTGATTCGTACATCTGAATCTGAATATTTGATCGAAAAGTCTGAATCTAATTCCCATCTTAATCTGAATAAGTGGTTGAGAAGTCTGAATCTGAATGAAATATATCTGTTTGTTTTGATAAAAATGTATATATGTTGTAAACAATAGTTTTTACAATTTAAATATAAACAATAGTTTTTACAATTTAAATATAAAACGATTGCATTCGCACAAAAAATAATTTTTATTAAATAAAAAAACAAATTTTATAATATAATCAATTTAAAGTTAAAAGTATTTAAAAAAACATGCAATCTCATGTTTATTCGACAAAAATAAACGTGTTAGAGTTTAAATTGAACTTTTAAAACGATTAACTAAATGAGTCACGTTAGAATTAAGATGTATGCGTCCGAAACCGTACCATTCAATTTGAACAAAATATAATTGGCACATATAATCTTATACATTCTTTATATAACAAAACATATGCAATCATTCTATTTTAATACTTTTAATACAAAAGATAAAAGTGAAACAAGAAAAATAATCAAGAAATGAAAAAAAACATTAAAAAAAATAACAACAAAGTAGAAAATAAATAAATAAAAAAGAAAAAAAATACATTAAGAGGTGTTAAGACAACCCCTTTACATCTAGTTCAGTAAGAGGTTTATGGATCTTACTGCCTCTTAATGGCCAGAAAAAAAACAAACGCTCTTAATAGTGTTTGCCTCTTACCGCCTCTGAATGACATGAAAAAAATAAACAGTCTTAATGACCCAAATGTCTGACCGCGTCTGAATGAGTCAGATTAAGATGCTGTTAAGAGGCATTTCTTAAAAAACAAACACCACCTTAGAGAGAGAAAGAGATGGAAGGTTTTCTAGAAAGAGAAACAAGTGAAACGTATTAGATTAAATAAAAACCAACACACTCTCCATGGAATGAGAAGGTATTTATACAAAGTTGGGGCGTGGTCAACATAAGGTCTCCTTATGTTGACCCAGTTACCTTACTTTTACACACCGATTGACTACGAGCTACGATATTAAAATTTTGGAAGTGACCGAGTCTTTTCTTGATTATTAACAACGGGCCAACAATTAAAAGCATCGAAGTCACTTTTTTCTCAGCCCATGCCTATTTTCATTCCAAGTTCATTAGCATTTTTTTAATTATTTGCCTAATTATATTTTTTGTGTTGTCATATAATCAACGATAGAAATTTGGATGACTGTAACATTGAACTAATACCTAAGTCCATTGAAGTAGTGTTCCTTAACTGCAAAGACCAGATGAACAAAAAAGGTGCATCACACATTACGCAATGAACAATTAGATACAACATGTGTGCATCGCACGGGTCTGAATGCCTCATACTATATGGACTTGTGAACCTTAATTGTACATACATACAATTTGCATTACGCAAAGTGGTTTTGTCGCTATGCATAACAGCCCAGCAATTCTACACTAAGCCAAAAACAGCTAAATATTTCTTTCTTTAATTTCGTTGGTGTTGGGCCTCGCAAAATAAATTAAGAGAAATTCTTACTTTATTTTTTTAATGTTTTAAGTTATAATTGTCCTATGTACGTTAAACCATTTTTCTTCAAAAGCTTAGTATTAAAATTGTAGCTTCATATCCAATATTGAATGACAACATGCAATCTTAAAATGTTCATATGTATATACAAGTTGCATACCTTTATAACTTATCGGAAAAACTCTCTTTTACTGGACACATCAACGTCACAGTAACTTTTCTCTTCACCTTTTTTTGTACATACATACAGTTTGCATTACGCATAGCGACAAAACCGACTATTTTTCATATGAGGCTATTTTTAATCCAATATGCATAACAGCCCAACAATTCTACACTAAGCCCAAAACAACTAAATATGTCTTTCTTTAATTTCATTGGTGTTGGGCCTCGTTAAATAAAGGAAAATAACCTTTTTAATGTTTAAGTTATAACTATCACATGTACGTTAAATCATTTTTCTTCAAAAGCTTAGTAATAAAGTTGTAGCTTCAATCCAATATTGAATGACAACATGCAATCTTAAAATGTTCATATATGTATACAAGTTGCATACCTTTATAACTCATCGGAAAAACTCTTTTTTACTAGACACATCAACGTCGCATTAACTTTTTCTCTTCACCTTTTTACCATCACCTCTCCTTACAATTCACCCTTATGAGTCGTATCACCCCGGATTACGAACAAAATGAGCTTAATATTTATATGTTTTTTACGGACGTACGATTTTTATAATGTTTACAACCAATTAAGTAGTTATAAACTTTTACCATGTTTTTTAAAGGCAACAATATATAGGAAACACCAACAAAACTTAACAAACAAACGGCATTCCATCTCTCTAAGCAAGACGATTAGAGAGAAAAGAACCCGACAAAAAAAACAAAGTTTACAACAACCACAATTTGGATAAAAACAACAAACTATCTAAATCTGACCAAAAAGAAAAAAAGAGACCATGGACCATTGCTTGGACTTTAATAAAACTTGAAGACACCACATTCTTTAAATCTTGCAAGCTTTAATCGGATCCGAGCACCAATCTAACCATGACGAAATTGCTCCTCTAGATCTATTAGATATCTAAAAGAATGAAAGAACTTGTAGCTCATCACAAATTGTAGTGAGATTGGAGACTTTATTTTCAAAGACCCTCTTGTTTCGAGAACACCACACAAGGTATAACATCGACCAACACACCGCTTGCCAAATTGATTTTTCTTTCAAGTTGAGACTATTATTATCATCGTGGCTAATAATATCTTGAATAGACCCAATATTGACACGTCCCATCTTCCACCACTTAAAAACTTTATTCCAACCCTCCATAACCCTTGAACACTTTAAGAAGCAACGTTCCACCATTTTTATTTCGTCTTCACAATGTGGATAAAAAGCGTCGAATTTAGGTCCATATCAAGGTGATCAAGACAAGTAAACACCGAAAGTCTTCTTTTTTGTAGACGCCAAATAAAAATACATACTTACCTTGGGATAAGCTTATTCCACTTCGTCTTGTTTAGTATCTTGTCATCAATCATCTCTCGTAGTCTCTTAAACGTAAATATTCCATCGTCGTCATGTAACCACGTCCATGAATCAAGTTCTAACACATTTGGAACAAAGAAATTAATTAAATCCGTCAATTCAACAAGATCACCCGCCCCCTACCTCTTAGATTTCTGGCCCAATCCCACTGCCAACCCCAAGACTCCCCTTCCCATATTTTTTCACCCACCGTGATTCGTTGATTCATTTCTAGTCTATATAGCCTATGAAATTTGTAAAAAAAGTAAGTAACTCCTAATACCGTCTTCCACGGGTTATGGGTCCTAATACCGTCTTCCATAGTGTATGGGGGAGGTTGAGACGTAGACAGCCCTACCCCTACTAAAGGTAGAAAAGGACCTCCGGCCTTGTAGGGGGTGAGGATCGAACCCTTGACCTCTGTCTCCAAAGGCAAGGGTGTTAACCACTTGATCCAACCCTACTATTAGCCTAGGAAATTTCTCATTAAGAATAATTTCGTTTCCCATCCAACTATCTAACCAAAAAAAGGTATTATTTCCACCACCTAATTTTTTAACAAAAGAGTTGCAAAAATTTACCCCCGTTTTATCTATCATCCGACCCACCTTCATAATTTCCCCCTATTTCCCCTCAACCAACCTATTACTTACATGTTCCTCTTTAAAACCCCCATCTTCACCATAAATACTTTTTATAATTCTAACCCCATAATCTATCTCCCTCTACTCTAAACTCCACCACCATTTACCAACTAAAGCCTAATTTGACGCTTTTAAGCTACCGATATCTAAACCACTAAATGCAAGCTTGTTTAGAGCTACATCCCATTTAACACACGCCATTTTCCTATTTTCTACATCTCCCCCCCCCCAAAAAAAATTATTTCTCAAACTTTCTAGGTTCCTAAGGACACTCATCGGGGCACGAAACAAAGAAAAGAAGTAAAGAGCCAAGCTACCAAGTACCGACTTCACTAACGTTAATCTCCCTCCAAACGATATCATTTTCGTTTTCCACTTCCCCAATCTTTTTTGAACTTTTCAATAACTATATTCCAACTATCGACTCTTTTCATGTTTACACCAATCGGAATTCCAAGATACGTAAATGGCATCTTGCTTGCTGAAAACCCCACACGGTTAGCTAAAGCTTTGATCTCCCCGTTTTAAAATCCAATACCATATAACTTTGTCTTGTTCAGGTTTATTTTCAACCCAGATGCTTGCTTAACACACTCCATAATCCTCATAAGATTTCTTGCATTAGATTCTTTCCATTCCTTGAAAATCAGTGTATCATCTGCGTATTGAAGGTGCAAAATTGGTATTGCACTACTACCAATTTCAACATCTTTAAAATAGCCATAGGAAAATGCTTGTTTAATAGTCACGTTAATCCATTCCGCTACTACAAGGTATAAGAAAGGTGATAAAGGGTCACCTTGTCTAACCCCCTTTCCATCTTAAACTCTATGGTCGGAGACCCATTTACAAGAACATATACAAAAGTCGAGGTTTAACAAGCTTCTATCCATTTGCACCATTTTTCCCCGAATCCCATTTGTAGAAGAGTATGTTGAATAAACTTCCAATTGACATTATCATACGCTTTTTCAAAATCGATCTTTAAAAGGAAAGCTTTCTTTTTTTCATTCTTCAGATAATCATACGCTTCATTTGCAATCAATGAACCATCAAGAATATATCTACCATGTATGAAGGCATTTTGTTCCTCCCCTACCACTTTATCAATCACCTTTTTCATTCTTTCGACGAGAATCTTTGCAATAATCTTATAATAGCAACCTATTAAACTTATTGGACGAAAATCACTTTAATGTAATCGAGTCTTGTATTTAAGGAATTAATGTGACAAAAGAGGCGTTACCACCACCTGATATAGTACCCGTGTTCCAGAACCACTTAATTGCTTTCACCAAATTCGTTCTAATAATACTCCAATATCTCTTTAAAAAGCCAAAATTGAAACCATCTGGACCCTGAGCCTTTTTACTACCACAAAGTTTAATAGCATTCCATATTTCCTATTCTTCAACCTCTTGTTCTAACTCCTCTTTCTCCTCATTTGAAATCTTTTTAAAATTATTGTTGAACATACATGGTCTTGAACTCTCACTCTTTGTGAAAATATTTTTGTAAAACTCTAATACTTTTGCTTTTATTGCTGTAGGGTCTTCGCACCACGTACCATCGATCATCAACCCATTTACCCTTGTCTTCCTGTTGTTACGGTTTATAGAAGCATGAAGTTTTTTAGAATTTTCATCCCCTTCTAAAACCCACTTCGATCTTGCTTTTTGTCTTATCATCTCATTTTTACATCTATCTTTTTCAATCCATTCTCTACGTGCCTCTTTCCATCTTTCTAATTCTGCAACCTCTAGATCTCTCGATTCGGCTACAATTTCCCATTAAGTAGCTTCATTTTTAAGAGCTTTGATATCACGATCATTCCCACCAAATTTGAGTTTACTCTATGCTTTTAAACCTTCTTTAACATTTTTTAGCTTATCTCTAAATATTGAATCAGGATTTATAGAGTACACCATTTTCCTCCAACAATCTGCCACAATTCTATCACACTCAATATCTTCCATCAAAATATCAAAACATCGAAATGGTTTAGGCCAAAAATCTATAACTTTATCATTAAGAACCAGTGGGCCATGATCTGAAAGTTTTCTTTCTTTTGCCACCACTGCTAAAGAGCTCCAATTATCACAAAAACAAACATTAGTTAAAAAACAATCAAGTTTACTAAATTTTAATCCATCATCACTAATTCTAGTAAACTTTTTCCCTCCCATGGGAATATCTATCAAGCTATTTGTCGATATTAAATTGTTGAAATTCGCGGCTCCCATTCTATTAAAAGAAGAGTTTTTTCTTTCATTACAACTTCTCACTTCGTTGAAATCTCCAAAAATACACCATGCCGCATCTATTGAATTAATTAGCATTGATATCTTATCCCATAGGTTTGCTTTTACTTCTATGTCATGTGGAGCATATACATTAATGAACCCAACTTGTCCACATCTTCCTTTCCACGACCCTACTACGATAAGAAACTCCTCCTCCCCTATCACCTTTATGTCAAAAAACCAAGTGTTATCCCATACAGTTAGAATACCTCCTGAACTCCCTACAGCATTAACAATTGAATAACCAAAAGCATCTGAACCCCACATATATCGGATTATATTTTTGTCCATATAATCCATCTTTGACTCCTGCAATCCAAAAACCAATGGTTTCTCTTTACTAATCAGCTCACAAACCCACTTAGTTTTACCATCTGACCCTAACCCCCTAATATTCAAAGATAGCATCTTCATAAAAAAAACTACATTTAGATCGACCCACCCACCCGATTAACCATAACACGTAACTAAGACTCGTCATCAGCCACACTCCCATTGACATCCACATTTACATGAGATTTAACCTTTTCCCCTTTATCCTCTACCCATTTAAAACCTAACTTTTCCCCCAAATGTTTCACTTCTGGGTTTTCAATTGAGTTACGTGACTCGCTGATTGTTGTAGTTCGACTGTTTCCTTCACTATTGGCTTTGTTGCAGCTGCTAATGTTTCCCCAGGTTCTTCACACGAGTCTCCAGCTTCTGGGTTTGAATTTACTGTTTAGTGTAGGCATACTGTTTTTGACCGTTTATTCATGAGATGAAAGCTCATCTTTCCAGCCCAACCCTTCTGATTTTTCTTTTTTGACCTCTTATTTACATGTTTCTCATTGTCGGTATCTTTATTGCTGTTTCTCTTTGTTGACGAGGAGGAAGAACCTTGACTACATTGTTTATCTTTGTTTTTTCCCCAGCTACTTCACGCATACTCTTAGCCTTAGTCATGTGCGTCTCTAAATTATCATTTAGTCCATGATTCGTTTCAACTTCATTAGGCCCATTGAACCCAGTTTGTTGATCAGGCTTTGTTAAAATATCATGAAGTGGTGTTTTGTGAAACCCAATTGAGCCTAAAGACTTGGGCCCATTACCAACATTACCACCAATATTAACATCACAATCGAAATCAACATTACCAGCATTCTGTTCGTTCACTTTACAACAATTTGACTTTTCAGGATCACTATCTGACACATTCACATCTTCTTTTGGCGTACTTTGACCCACACCCTCCTGTTGCATATCTTTTACTTGTTCCATACAAACCTTGAATTTACCCACCCTTGACAGCAACGTCTCATCTTTTTGTACTTTTTGATTCTCCCAATGACCGTCATCCCTCTCATCGTCATCAGAATCTGGGATAATATTTTCCATCTCTAATGAGTAATCGGTTGTGTCATCGCTCCTATGTTTCCTGGATTCCCACCCGTCTTCTGCTGAATACTTGATTATTCGAATCAATCTTTGTGTGCCGTTGAAAATCATGTTCTTTGAATAAATGATCTTGTTTATTCTTTCTGTCAAAATCAACACCCTACCTACTCTCAAGTCGAATGACTCGTTGAAATCACAGTTAGCAAATTCAAATGGCGAACCCCATTCTTCAGCAACCTGTCTGAATACATTTTCTGACCAACCATCCACAGGGACACCTTGTACATTAACCCAACAAAGTCATTTTGTTTGTTTCCAATTTGATCCCCACATTCTTAAGTTGTCGATCCAAGTATGTAGCTAGTGGTCAGGATCTGTGATTATTTTTAGTGCTACTTCTCTTGATCTACATTTAACCATGATGTCTAAACCACCAAGTAGTTTTGTTTCGAAATCATCTAGACCTTCAGCTTTGCAAATGTCCTCGATAGAATCTAGGAACTCCACATCCTTAGCTGACCCAACTAAAGATGTTACAAGGTAGTTTTATACTTCTTTCACAACTTGGAAATTGATTGACTTCACATTAGGTGCTTTTGACTCTGACCAACATTTCTCATTCGTGTGTTTTTTCCAACCACTGATGTCTTTATTTCTCCATCCTTGTTTCCCTTTGCAACTTCACTATATGTTCTATCATCCCTTTTTGGTATATATTGATGATTGTGGCTTTCTCTGTTTCTTGTTGTGCTCCAATCCGTCTCATTTCTTTCTCGCGAACCCTGTTTGCCAAAAACCCTCTAATTCTAAATGATCCCACCCATGTGTCATTTATCATCTTTTGTAGACTAGAGATATCGATAACATTTTTGAACCTAAGAAAACCAAATTTCTTTCCATTTCTTAATCTGTTTTGAGCCATGTAGATGTCAACTAAGTTCCTATATTTCCTAAAAGTTTCCCACATGTTCTTCACTTCCCACCACATCGGAAAATTGAAGAACAAGAACGAAGCAGAGGTGTTGTTTTGGAAACAACGTTCTTCATGTCGGTACCCGTTACTAGTCCTAGCTCCTTCTCCTATTCTGCCATGCCCGATCCTTGAGAACACACTTTGTCTCTCTAGCTCTCTCATACTTTTTTCTCTCTGGTGTTTGTTGCGTTTGTTGAACACCCAGGTCCATTATGATGATCCACCATCTCCATGCTAGTTGTCCATGTTTGGACTTTCTCTCACTTACGGGGTGTGTTTTTGAAATTAGCAGAAAACAAAACGGTTATGAACATATTCATAAAGAATTAAACTTTTACCATGTAGTTAATCGTAATAATAAAATCTCTAATGGTACACCTATATTCTAATGCCTACAACATCAACAATAAAGCCCCGCCACAACGTGCAGGTACAACTTTTCTCGTTAAGTATGTATTGCGTTCTTTGGGCTTTTGAGAATCAGAAGCTATATTCTTTTTGTGGGCTTGTGACTCCTTTCAATAGGCGAGACTGCGAGAGAGCTATTCATTGGTTCATTTATCGGGGTTGTTTGATTTATATGGTTCGGTTAGTTCGATTAAGTTTTTTTCTAGATAAAGCCGAAAATTTTATCGAATTCAGATCGAATTAAACTGAACTGAAAACTGAATTTAAATTTGGTTCGATTTTTTAGTTGACCCGAATTACATAATTTATATTATTCATTTCAATATAGACTTTTAGAAAGAAAAAAAACATAAAAATTGTTATATTTATAAAAGAAAAGAGTTTTAATGGTTTGTTTTATATAAATATATATAAAAAATATATATATTTATATGTTTTTAGTTTAGTTTAATTTTTCTTTGCCAAAATCATATTCAAACCGAAAACATAATATTTTTTGAAAATCCAATTCAGTTATAAATACGATTCGGTTCGGTTCGGTTTTGATTTTTGGTTTGTGTAGGTATTACTCGATTTGTCAACACGCCTACGCTTAAGGGTTTGTTAACTTAATATTTGTTTATGAAGGGTTGATTTGTCTTACATGTATAATTTTAGGGAACAACATGTAATATAGTCAAACCGCAGGAGCAATATAGTCAAACCGCAGATTTTGGAGGATCAAATCGCAAGTTTTTGGTGTCAAATCGCAGGTTTAACCGGTCAAATCGCACAAATAGCCAAATCGCACCTACGAACACACTTTTTCAAAAACACTTAAAAAAACAATTTTTGACGTTTTTTCTTGAAATTTTTTGCAAAACTAACTATGTTTAGTCTATATCTAATAGAAAAACACAAACTTTAACATTTTTACTATCAAAATCTATGGTTTTAAAATTTTCATGTATATAAGCATTCGAACCAAAGTTTTTCAAGTTTTTCCAAGATTAAACGCACACAAACTACATATAATCACCCCATGGCTCTGATACCAATTGAAGAATATCAATTCACATAACAATATGGTATTCAACTAGAGTCTTAGGTGCTGTTTGTTTATTAAGAGGCTCTGAATCTGAATCTGATTCGCACATCTGAATCTGAATATTTGATCGAAAAGTCTGAATCTAATTCCCATCTTAATCTGAATAAGTGGTTGAGAAGTCTGAATCTGAATGAAATATAACTGTTTGTTTTGATAAAAATGTATATATGTGGTAAACAATAGTTTTTACAATTTAAATATAAAACGATTGCATTCGCACAAAAAATAAATTTTATTAAATAAAAAAACAAATTTTATAATATAATCAATTTAAAGTTAAAAGTATTTAAAAAAACATGCAATCTCATGTTTATTCGACAAAAATAAACGTGTTAGAGTTTAAATTGAACTTTTAAAACGATTAACTAAATGAGTCGCGTTAGAATTAAGATGTATGCGTCCGAAACCGTACCATTCAATTTGAACAAAATATAATTGGCACATATAATCTTATACATTCTTTATATAACAAAACATATGCAATCATTCTATTTTAATACTTTTAATACAAAAGATAAAAGTGAAACAAGAAAAATAATCAAGAAATAAAAAAAACATTAAAAAAAATAACAACAAAGTAGAAAATAAATTAAAAAAATGAAAAAAAAATACATTAAGAGGTGTTAAGACAGCCCCTTTACATCTAGTTCAGTAAGAGGTTTGTGGATCTTACTGCCTCTTAATGGCCAGAAAAAAACAAACGCTCTTAATAGTGTTTGCCTCTTACCGAATGACATGAAAAAAACAAACATTCTTAATGACCCAAATGTCTGACAGCGTCTAAATGAATCAGATTAAGATGCTGTTAAGAGACATTTCTTAAAAACAAACACCACCTAAATGTTTGGTCAGTGTGAAGAATAGCAGTTAAACAGACATATGACATATCCAGTGATATCCGCAGACCCTTCAGATGTCTTCAATGGCTTTCAGCTTGTCTTGCCATGCTGCTGTTTTCAACTGTATGTAATATTTCTATATAACTATATATATTAACATGTTTGTAATGACACACACAGGTAGACAATTAAGATATATATATAACCTATGTTTTTGTTTTGAATATATAGGTAAAGTGAATGCTAGTGTGAACAAATCCCTTGATAAAGTTAAGGATTTAGTTATAAGAAGTAAGGTTCCTTCAGTTACAACTTTCCCTCAAATATCTCTCCAGAAAGGCAATTGGGTCAAGCTTATTTGTGGTGCTAGTTTTGAGGTAATTTATATTTGTAATTTTGCAGCTAAGTTTTTATTTGACTGTTACTGTTTTTGATTTCGCCCTCACTTTTCATGTATAGTTGAATCATGTTTGTTAACATGGTACTTCCTATATTAGATGGATCACTAAGAGTAGAACTTTGAAGTAATTATGCACTTGTGCCACTTAGCTTAGTTACGATTTGACAATTATACCATGTTAGACTTTACAAAAGTACCCAAAATAATGATTTTATTCAACTGCTGATTTTGAAAATTGAAAACCAATGCATTTTCAAATCAGTTAATGAGCATATAACCTTCATACTTTTTTTTGTTGGGTAACCGTGGTTCGCGTATAAAAGTGAATGTCAATTTTGCATCTAAAAAACGACTGATTTGGCAGCCAATGTTAAAAGTAATTCTTTGTTTTTATCCAGGAGGTAACTTTTTGTTAGATCTTTCACTAAATATTGCTTTTTGATTTCAGGATGTTGTGGATATTAGAAATCTTTCTCTTGTTTACACTCTGGCCGGAGGTAGAAACCATTTTCATTTTATCATCAATTTTTTTCTAATTATGAGAATGACTTTGAATCTTGTAGTGAAGTTTAATAATTTTCATATTGGAACTGATATAAATTGCTGTTTTAGTTTTGACTTCTATCCACAAACTATTTTTAGTTTTTTACATTGAGTCATTGACACATGTTTTGTGTATATATTGTAGTTGATTGTATTGATTCCGCCGCTGATGGGGCAGTGGTGAATGCGGTGAATGAAGGGATCAATGCAGCGAGATCTATCTTGCCTATTAGAAGGCCTTGGGTTATGATAAGTGTCAACGATGATGAGGATCTTCATTTCCGCAAAGCCGGTATCGTTTCTCTATGATTCAAGTCACATAAACCATTTCAAGTTGTAATTTTCATACTTTGACTAACGTTCTATTATTTAATAGAATTTGATCCAGATGATTGTCCAGTAGACTGCTCAAGACCATGTGAAAAGATATGTCCTGCTAATGCAATATCTTTTCAGTCTGCACTTGAGGTCCTTTCCTTCTTCATGTTAAATATTGTTCTTATATATGCAATAAGTTTACTAAACTTTTTAATTTTACTAGAAAAGCATTGTGAATATCGATCTTGGTCTACATGATTATGTTATTTCTGATCAAGTTATTTACATTTTTAATGCCAAATCTGATATGAAGCCAGGAGTAATAACTGAGCGTTGTTATGGCTGTGGACGTTGTTTTCCGGTTTGTCCATACGATAAAATAAGTATTTCCTTTATCCTTATAATTTACTTTTCTAATGTGTGTTTTGATCCTTTCTAATCTATGCTAGTAAATGATACAGAAGCAAATTCATATGTAAGAGATGCTAAAGAAACATCTAAACTTCTTGAGAGAGATGATGTTGACGCTCTTGAGATACATACCAATGGAAGGTAGTCATTTGAATTAGCTTTTGTTGAATGATTTAGATTTATTTCTTTCGGTTACAATTTAGAAAATGAAGCATTCTTTCAAAAAAATTTTAAAAAAATAAATTTGGTTAAAATATATGCAGGCAGACTGATTCGTTCAAAGAGCTTTGGAATGGTCTAGGAGAATCTGTTAATCATCTCAGGCTCGTAGCAGTAAGTGAAGAACCTACCACTAATATTCGTTAATAATAACATATAGTGAAA
The DNA here is from genome assembly GCA_026074375.1 of Tanacetum coccineum. Lineage (NCBI taxonomy): Eukaryota > Viridiplantae > Streptophyta > Magnoliopsida > Asterales > Asteraceae > Tanacetum > Tanacetum coccineum. The sequence continues at coordinate 6,726 of BQNB010086674.1, read as the reverse complement.
CAATGTAGTAAATTGAAAAACAATTAATTTAGCATACTGCAAGTTAGCATTTTTTTCCAAAAGAGGCGGCAGTGAAATTTTCATGAGACATTATGAAGTAAAGTTGTTACGATTTTATTGAGTGCTTCTTTAAATTTCAAGATTTTGATAGTTTCGTTAAACTTTATAAGTATACTATTAGAGTAGCCGAGTAGGTATATTCATGCTGAGATTTGTATACAAGTAAAGTCAATATTGAGTTCCAAAAAGGTCAAAAATTATTGGTTTGACTGTAAAAGGTCAATAAAATGTTGAACAATTGGAAGTTTATAGATTTCAATATTAGAGTTTAGAGATAGCTTTTTTTGTAAATGCAGGTTAGCTTACCTTATGTTGGAGATTCAACTATCTCCATGATGAACGGAATGTACTCTATTCTGGAACACGACATACGTTGCTTAAATTTATGGCAGGTTTTCACAATATGGATACTTTTTATGCATGGGGGGACATAAGTCTAAACTTGAGACACATAAGAATGTTTGGTTTCTTCATTTGATGAATGTTGTAGTTAGATGGTCGACCGATGAGTGGAGACATTGGACGAGGTGCAACTCGAGAATCCATTGCTTTTGGCCTTCGTTTGGCTTTTGCAAATGAAAAACCTCCCGGTTAGTGTGCCCCTAAAAGAGATTCATTTTGATATAATATTGATGGACATTCGGCCATTATATTTGTTGTAGCATATGTAAGGGACAGGGTAATGGTACACAATACAAAATGTGTAGTGTAAGTTGGATGGTACAAGTGCTTAATGCATGTTTGATGATGTTTCAAAAGAAAATCCGTTTGTGATATGTATTTGTCTTGAACGTTTTACAACCTTGTAGGTTTTCTTCAACTTGCGGGTGGTACTAATGCTCACACAGTGGATGGTTTAAGAAAACAAGACCTCTTCCAAACGACAAAATCAGGAGGTATAAATCTAATATTCTACTCTTTTGATACGTGTTCTCCCTTTGTCCTATTGAATTTCCCAAGTTAATTGCAAAAAGCTTCCTCGTGATATCTTTATTGAATGGTATTTTAGAAATTTGACAAACAGCCTACTGTATAATCACTTGTTCTTTCTACTTCATCCGTACATGAAAAACTATAACATTTCGTTTTGGGTCGTCACATGAAGAATACATCATTTTCTTCTTCAAGTTCTCAAATGAAAGTTATAGTGATGACATGGATTACGGTTCACATAATCCTTATTTGTTTATAACGAATTATTGATGAATGGTATATATTAGAAGTTTGGCATATTAGTTTGAGATTGGGATGATTGTATAGAAATGTAGTTAACTTGTCACTTTTTCGAGTTCTGCTTAACTGTCTTTTTTTGTGCTCTTATATAACACTACTTCTTGAAATTGTGTTTATTTTGTGACCGTTTTACCCTTCCGTTTATCAACCCTCCTATTAACAGGGGAGGGGTAAAATGGTGACAAAATAACACAATAGACGGAGTTCAAAAGTATGGTTATATAAAAGCACAAAAATAGATGGCTACACAGAACTCGAAAAAGTAACAAGTTAGCTACATTTCAAGGCAATAATTCCGTTTGAGATTTTACTTAATTATGTGTCGATTTAACTGTCTCTTGTTCTCATTGCTTTTGTCATTCATAGAAAACTCGCGGAGTTCAACAACGTCAAACTCAAATGCTTTGATCGGGGGAATTGCTTATGGTGGCTATGCCCGTAAGGTTAGTATTTCTTTACGGTGAAAAGTTCTATAATACTTGATTAATTCTTGTAGGATATTCATCATTTCCACGAAAATACGATAACAAGTTAACAAAACTACAATTTCCATAAGAAGCCGATTTGGTTTTGGACTAAATTCTGCTGATGAATTTTTTTGCTTTTGTTTTTGAAGTCACTAATTTCTGCAGACGTTAGTCTTTTTTGTAGTTTTGTAAACATGGTGAATGTTTTCAACATTTGTTTAATGCTGTTTTTTACCTTTTTTAATCCTAGATTGTTGGAAGGATTTTAAGTTCCATGGAGTCAGAAAGTGGACTTGCTCATATTGAATCACATCCAGAACATCTGTTAATGGCAGTAATTGAAGCCCTTAGCTTAGTTGGAGGCGTCAAGTCCTTCGATATGAGCTCCCTCACACATTGTAAATAACTCGACGCTACCTTTAGTTAAACCTTTACCACATAATGTACGAATCTAGTGGTTGCATAATATATGAAAATTACTGACCTTTTCAAGTATACAAGTTGTGTCATTATCGTAATGCTACCAAACATATCGGTCAACATGAGTCTTGCGCAACACATAGCGATGCCAAATGACAGTCCGAAGTAATTTGGCGATGTATAAAACACATACTTCGACTGAAACCGTAGGTTTTACAAGGATTTATTTCACATTAAAGTAATTTTTTTTCTTTACACTTGTCTCATTCTTTTAGCCGAGGTCAACTTGAAAGCAGTATCTTTACTCTCGGCTTTACCCAAAAGTAGGAGTATGATCTGTCTACATCTCATCTCCCCATACCCTGCTAAAACGGGATTGAGTATCGTTGTTCTTGTGTGTTTCACATTAAAGTAATAAAGGTTGTTTCGACTAACAACTTTAATCCTCATTTTGGATTCCTTTTTTTTTCTTTTTAACTTTGTTGTAGATAACGGATCTAAGATCACATTTTGTCGCTTATATTGTTTGTTCTTTTGTTAAAAGCGAATGGCTACTCGAGAGTTGGAATGGTCATGACTGATACTGTACATGATATTTTGTAGCTTTTGTAACAAAAGTTGTATCATGTGCTGGATTCGTTAGCCTATCTCATTGTTACTGTCGTATTTTTGTTTCGTGTTCAGACAAATGGGTTGCAAATTGGAATGGTCGAAGACTGACACGTAAAATTATTGTTGTTTTTTTGTTTCATGTTGTTGGGTTCGTTTTGTAATAAAAGTGGTTTAATAAAGAAAAAAGTCTTCGTTCTAACGTGATAACTAATGTTGTTTGTATTGTGATAAATAAAACAATAAGTGGGCCTATAATTTTAATTAAAAGAAAGGGAAAATTCTTGAAATGCCTCAAAAATGAAAGCTCTCTGTCAAATTGTCTCAGACTCCTCATGCGACTTATGCCACTTATACAATTTATGCAACATCTGACAATTTACCAAAACACACCTATTCTGAAACAAAAAAGTACATCAAATCATTGGAAAATAAGGATATTTTGGTAAATTTGTCTGAGGTTGCATAAGTTGCATAGATCGCATGGGACAATTTGAGAAGATCCAAATTTTCTGAGGCAATTTGGAAAAAAAGGCTTTCATTTTTTAGGCAATTTGAGAATTTTCATTAAAAGAAAAAGTCAACATGACTTCAGAGGATTTTAATCCGTTTAATAAATAGAATTCATCCGTTTAATAAATAGAAAGGATAATTTGTTTAAAATACATACAACGTGTCCTTTTTCCGTTAAACTCAAGTACCCACTCATAATATAATTAAAAAAACAATTTATCTTACCTCAAAAGTACTTCTCTATTTTATCTTACCTCAAAAGTATTAACCCTTAATAAGCAGTTTATCAAAAAGGTGACCGATTCTTTAACGACTTTCACCAACCAGTTCAAAGACCAACATGAAAAAGGTAAGTTTCTTAACAACATGACTAAAAGACACACAATTATAACTTAAGCTCTTAATCTTCGATTTGTGCTTCGTGACGTTCAACTATTAAGTACCGTTGCGGGTACCAAACAAGCTATTATGTGTGTTGAATAATCGAATTAACTATATATAACGGTGAGGAAAATAACATTTATTTTCTATTTTTGTGTCTAATTATCTTCCTAAACACATGTCATAACAAGTATGAGTGTTCATCGGTTCGGTTTTTGGGTTTGTGGGTTATATGGTTCGAGTTTATCGATTTGAAAACTTTTAGTATTAAAATAAAAACCAAACCAAACCAATATACACCAAATTATAACTTGGTTTAGTTTCGGCTAAAACCAAAAAAATCAAAGTTGAGTAAACTTTATAATAGTGTATAATCTAGAAGTCATAAATAAGGACCTAAAGTTCAAATAAGAATAATAAATTATAAGTTTTCATAAACTGATCAAGTAAACAAACAGAACAAAAGTTTAAGAAATCAAAAGATTTCACAACTTAATGAAAATAAATTATTGATGATAGCAGATGATACGGCATATGAGCTTGATTATTCATTTTTTTTATTAATGGATGGTGTGCGAAATAATGATACGATAGACGATATAAAATTTGTTTGGGATCAAATAGGTTAAATCAATCTTAAGGACACGTATCACAATGTTTGATTTTAAGATCTTGTTTTTTAGCTTTAAAGATATATTAAATTTTTAGCATTGTTAGTTAGAATGTGTTAGGTTCATAAAAAGTGTCGATTATGTGATTTAGTTATATTTAGTTAATAGTTTTTATTTTGTTTAGAATAGAGTAGCTTGTAATAAGGTATATTATGCTAAAAGTAAGAAATAGCATAATTACCAAAGAATAGGGACTAGAAGTGAAACATTAGGAAAATAAAGGAAGGGAAAGCTCATTCCTTCTCCTATAAATACCCCCTCTAATCATCATTAAAGGGTGATGCCTTGTAATAAACATTTTCCCTTTCCCTCCATTTTAATAACATTTGAATTTTGAATACTTGACCTCCTCTACTATTTTCTTTAAGCTTTCATGAACAATATGTATGATTCAAGATAAACAAGACCTATCAAGTGGTATCAGAGCCATTAGAGAATACGGGTGATTCGATTTGTGAGCTTTTTACACGTCTGACAACCTCGAGATGACATTCGGTGAATTTGGTTGAGATATTTGAGCTTTCGAGTTGTGTCTTGACAAGCAATTTCGAGTATTTGGAAGTTATCGAGTGTTATCGAGTTATGGAGATTGCATTTTCAGTAGTATTTTAGCGTTCTCGGAAGTGTTTCTGCATTCTCGGAAGTGGTTTTTCTATTTTCGGATCATTTTTCTTATAGTTTTGATCGAAAAGTATTGTAATAGATATATACGCATTTTCGATTCTATCAAAAATCGCATATTAGGAGGTTATTGATAAACTCGGGTAAATATCGAGTTTTATATGTTTTCACATTTTCGGTTTTATCGAAAAGTGTGAAATAAGGACTTAGTGATTTTACTCTCGGAAATAAGCTTACAAAATGTTAAAACATCACAAATTCACGGTTTTATCGTGAATTGGGATTTTAAAAACAAATTCGTCAATTTTAAAAAACTCGGATTACAAATTCGGTTCTATCGAATTTGACGATTATATGTGTTTTGGATTATTCAGTCATCATAAAATTCGGTTATATCGAGTTTGTGGTTATTGATAATTCTTAATTAACGAATTTATCAAAACTCGGTTCTATCAAGTTTGAAATGATCGATTTTTGGTTCTTAATCGAGTTTGTGGTTCATAGCATTTCCGAGTTTAATAGGTTTTAAGAGTACCGAGTTTGTTAGTATTTTTTACGAGTTTAGTTCTGTTCGAGAAGTGTACCAAGTTTCAGACTACTTGTTATTCGAGAACAGTGTTGTCCGAGTTTCACAATTGTTACCGAGTTTGGAAATCTTCTCACAAATATCACTCATTTTCGTCTACAAAGATCCAATAGTTAAATCATAAGAAATGTCAACATCCAAAACATATCAACAATCCCTTGCTGATGTCGGTTCTGAGACTAGGCCTCACATGCTTGAAAGGGGTAGTTATATACCGTGGGCAAGTAGATTTAGACGATACATAAATTGAAAGAGGGAACCGAAAGTGGCTTAACAAAGCGCTTGATGAAAGTCCTTATCAGTTTGAGATGTTCATTCCTAACAACTCCACAGTTTCAAAATTGCAAACAGCTGAGGATTTACAAGGAGATGCGTTATTGCATTATGATGCTGAGATGGAACTCATGAATCTGATTCTTCTTTCTATTCCAAATGACATTTATAATTCTGTGGATGATTGCACTTCGGCTAAGGACGTGTGAAAAAGAGTTGAACGTCTTATGAGGGGAACTCGTTTTAGTTTACAATCGTTTTGCTTAGTTAATGAACGATTTGGAAAGAAATGACATGCATTTTCCAATTGTTACAATTAACACAAAGTTTCTGAATAGCTTGCAACCTGAATGGTTGAAATATGTTACCCAAGTTTGTCTTGCTAAACGTTTGACAGTGGATACGTTTGATGATCCTTTTGATTACCTTCAGCAATTCGAGAAACTGGTTAATGTCTTAAGAGCAAAGAAGTTAGAAAAATCTCATGATCCTTTGGCTCAAATTTTTTTACTCCAACAAATAATCGTCTTTGCACTTCATCCAATACCAGAAACCAAGCAATCATTCAAGGTGACAGGGTGAATATTCAAAGCAGGAACTCTGGTAATGCTGGAAGACATAATAGACGAGCTTATGTTCAGGAGGAAGTTGTAGAGGGATCGAATGCTCCAAATAAGACCTGAAATGTTCAAAGGACTCTTCGAACCTCGTCTTCAGGAAACACTTCAACTGTTCAATGCTACAACTATAGTGGAAAAGGACATTATGCTAGGAATTATCCAAAGCCAAGAGTTCGGGACTCGAAGTATGGTTCGCGGTTATGTATATATATAAAATAACACAAATGCAAATCTCAACCAAATGCCCTTAACCAAGGCAAAAGGTCAAAATC
>BQNB010086673.1:0-28124 GCA_026074375.1 Tanacetum coccineum | reverse complement strand
TGTTGTGTAATATTCATTTCAGGACCAAAAGTGAAGAAAATGACTAAACATGCAAAGAAATCCCGTTAAATACACTAACGGTCGTTATGAGAAGGATCTAGAAGAGAATCCAAGAAGGAATTAATGAATGAGGCAAAAGTGCGGCGCACAATTATTATTGTGCGGCGTACTTCACAACGAAGTAAATGCAAATTAATTGTACACCAAGTGCGGCGCACAATTTCTAAAGTGTGGCGCACTTTACCTTCAGTTACTTAGAAATTATAATGATTGCCATTATTATGCAACCTTTGGCTTGCCTTCTTCCCACAACTGATGCTCACTCAATGGCTATAAAAGGAGGACGAATTCAGCTCTAAAAACATCATCTCAAAACCATTTTCTCATCATCATAAGAGAATAAGATAGTTAGGAAGAATTTGGGGAATTATTCTTAGTTCATGACATTCCAGGGTATAGTCAAATGAGGATACTCTTTGATCTAAGAAGGTTGTGCTACAGAATTATTTATAGTTTAGAGTTGAATTTCTAGGTTGTTAGAATCGTTGTCCGAAGGAAAACTCTTGAGAATCAATATAATTTGCTATTGGAATCGGTATAAACATGTTTCTCTCCTTGAATGTTATGTTTTCTGAATCTAACATGCTTATTATGTGTTTTGAATCTATGAATATGGAGTAGTTTAACATGTTTGTTTGGGGATCATGAGGGAATTATGGATCTAACTTGGATAAACTAATGAATTTTGGAAATTATTAATATGAACTTGATGTTTTTATACTTGGATCTCTTAATCATCATTTGATCATCATACTAGTCCTGATATAGGTCAAAAGACTCCGGTTATATGTTTGATTTCTATGTTGTTTGTCTTTGACAACTAGATTTTAGCCTTGTGAGGATTGGCTAATAAAATGATCATTAACCGAGGATAAAAAGGTTTAACGCTTAACCTCATGTCTAACGAACGTGGTTAAGAAAGTCCATATTGCTATTTTCCAAACATGAATCGAACTTAAAGCATTTTTGTAATCAAAGTAAAGGCCGAAAGGATTTTTGATTATAATAAATAGACAATCGTTTTAGCAAACTACCCATTTCTTTAATCGATTATACTTTAATTCTTGAACCATTTATCCATCCAAGTTTATCTATATTTGTTCTCATCCCTTAAACAAACATCATTTTATATCTTGAATTTGAATCATTATCTTTAGATCATGACAGTCTATAGATATACCCTTTCATAATATAATCGACCTTTTCTAAGAATACCCAATCCCATGGAATGACCTGGTCTTACCCTAAACCTATACTATAAACGAGGGTTTATACTTTACCCGTGTATTAGTTGGAATTTGGATAAAACTATAATTATAAATTTAAAGCTTTTATAACACATCAGTGTCCTATCCAATAGAATTAGATTTTCAACAATCTTGGCCAATTCAGCCTTAACAACCTCAGGAGAGGGATGAGACACATAGGCATCTTTATCATAATCAATTTCACTAGATTCAGTAAAGATTTTAAAGTCAAGGGTTAATGGCTTTTTGCCATTCGTCACTGAGAACTTGATTGTATATTCCTTAAGAGGATGAATCTCAGAGTCATTAGTAGGTGGGTTTGGGTGAGTGGCAATAACAGTGCACCATAACTCCCTGAGGAGGTTTTGGTACACCATTGAGGGTGTTTTGTAAAAGCCTCATCCAAAGGGCAATTCATAAGATATTTGCAAATTTCATGATAGGGTGGGGCGGTTTCCGGATAACTAAAAACACCAACAACATTATTGTTGTGAAATGTTAGGGATTCCATAGTTAAGTCACCACACTGAGGGGCATACTTAATTGCTTGGTTAGATGCCATTTTTATTTTTTAAAGATAAAAGGACAATGGCAATATATCACTTACCAGATGGTCACAATTTAAGTCTGCCTTTGATCGTTGTCGTGAAATAAGTGATATGTTATCAAGGCTGTATAAATGCTAAGATGGATATCTTAGATGTACAACTTTGATCAAGAAAAATGGTTTGATGAAACTGTTTTTACCCAGAAAAGTTTAAAGAACACACACTTTTGGCTTTGAGAGCAAATTTTTGCAGAGTTTTTATGCTTTTGTAAAAATTGTGTGTGTTTTTTCTTTGTTGAGGGTATTTATAGGTAGAGAGTGAAAAGGTTTTAAGATATTAAAATTTTCATTTTTGAAAAAGTTAAAATTGGTTTGGCAACACATTTAATGCTACTACCCAGTAGTTGCAACGATCCCTAGTTTTTCTATGGATCTACTCTGTGCTGTTTTCATCTTGTCTTGCACTTATTTAGCAGTCATAACACACTTGAATTCTACACGTCAAATGTCTTTAGTGAGTTATTAGACATTTTGGGAAGGAGATCATGTAATGTGTGAAGTGAACTCTATAATGCATAGTGGGTTATTTGATGTGATTATATTGTGAGAACATGTGTGGCCCTATGAACACTGATTAGGATTTGACAGTTAGATAAGGAATTATTTTTCCTTATTTAATGACGTTTTAAGTACAAATCTAGGACATTAAGTAATAAAGACTTGAAGCATTTAGTTACTTCATTTAATGTGTCCCTCAGTGTCATGGGATTCATATATGTTTCAGAGAGATGGTTTCAGGAAGAAAAGAATATACACCACACTGAACATGTTTGATCAGGGAGATTGATCAATCAATGTTCAACATGCCTAATTCTGCTTTTAGTCTTGTGCAAGTACGTTTATTCAAAGGCTTGGTAAAGATATCAGTTAGTTGATATTCAGTGGGGATGAAGTGTAATTGAATATCTCCTTTAAGGATGTGATCCCTGCCGAAATGATATCTTATATCAATATGATTGGTTCTTGAGTGAAGTATTAGATTGTTGGATATTGCAATGGCACTGGTGTTGTCACAAAAGATGGGTACCATCTTGTAATAGATGTCATAGTCACTGAGTTTACTTTTCATCTACAGGATACTTATACAACACCCAGCAGCAGCAACATATTCAGCCTCAGCTGAGGACATAGCCACTGACTGTCACACCCCCCAATTTTTGATATTTTAAATTACTACTTTACCCTTTGACTTTCCAGTTCCAATTTGACTTTTTGACTTTTGACCTCTTACGGTCACATAAAAACGATTACCTCGTAGTCGAAAATTTTTGAAACGTTTTTAAATAATAAATCATAATTTCAATTATTATCGCTCCTTTGCAAATTTATTTTTCTAACTTATTTGACTCTTTAGATTGGACTGATATCTTGCACATAGGACTGTGGAGAATTGGACTATAGCTTTGTGGCAGTCAAGTACATCAGGACCCAATCATTCCCCTGTATGAGGTCTCATTAACTGGTTTTCCAGCTAGATCAGGACCTAGGTTGTTGTATGGGACCACCATGAGCGTTTTCACTGAGGAACTATTAGAAATTTTATATTTTTTAAGTAGGTTCCTAGTGTACTGTTCTTGACAAATAGAGATTCCTTTTTCATCCTGTTTGATTTTGATTCCACGGAGTATGTTAAGTTCTCCTTCTACTCTTTCACAAATTTCTTTTGTCATCTGGCTTCTCAAACTGTTTTACAAGTTAGAACTTGTTGAGCCAAATTGATGTCATTCTATACATTCACTTGAACACGCAGGGTATCCCCTTTTGATTTATAGATAAACATTGTGTTATCTATTCTTCCCCTTGTGAACTTGTTTTGAATAAGGAAAGTATAGAGTGTCATATACCATGCCCTTGTTGATTGTTTTAGTCCATAAAGGGCTTTGTCAAGTTTACAGACATAGTTAGTAAACTCACTACTTTCAAAACCAGGAGGTTGTTTGACATAAACTTTTCATTTAGTTTACCATTTAGAAATGCACTTTTGACATCCATTTGGTAAACCTTGAAGTTCATGTATGTAGCAAAGGCAAAAAATATCCTAATGCTTCCATTAATGACACTGTGGCAAGGTTTTCTTATAAGTCAATTCTTTCTTCCTGACTATAACCTTGTGAACCAGTCTTGCTTTATTTTTTATGGTTATACCATGCTCATCTTTCTTGTTCCTGAATACCCGTTTGGAGCCTATGGCTGTTTTTCCATAAGGGAGAGGAACAAGAGTCCATACTTTGTTTTTATAGAACTTGTTAGGAATACGAAATTCCTAGGAAAGTGTCGGTCGCTTCCATAGATAACTGTCGTTAGCTCGTTAAGTAATTTTTGGATAGTTTACATAGTTAGTTAGCTAAAGGCATGGTAACATGCAAGCCAAGCCACACCATCCATTGTTAAGTATAAAAACAACCTTCCATTGCCTTTGGAGGGTGGTTGGTTGCCATTTTACACACAAAAATTTTAAATATAATGTTTTACTTTCTCCACTCTAAGTTATTCATCCATACATCTCTCTTACTAAAACAATCTCTTTCCCCTCGTCATCTAGTATGTTATTAGATTAGTCTTCAATTGGTATCAAGAGCCATGAAGTGGCGTGGTTAGATTTTATGTTCTTGTTTTGGTTCGTGTGTTTTATTTCACAAAAAGGCTTATCTTTTTTATTTTTCTTGTTTTTTCTAAGCTTAATTGTTCACATACTTATAGATCATCTACATAGGTAGCTTTGATCTAGTATCTGTGAATATTAGGTGTGTGTGCTTAGATTCATAGAAATGATCTTATTTTGTGTCATTGAGTTCATTAGACTTTATAAAGTCAAAATCATGATTTTAAATTTTTTGCTTTTAAAAACCTTTATATGAGTTCGTTATTTTTCTTTTGTCCCTATAGGCTTAGTAGCACTTTTGGTACAAAAATTTTCGGAAAACAATCGTCAAAAACGTGTCTTTTTGAGTTTTGAAAAAGTGGGTTTCGTGATATAACCGATCTAGTTTTTATAGTGTTAACCGATCTAGTGAGTTTCAGATCACTGAACTAGTTTTATTCCAGTGGCTGAACCGAAACAGTATATCTTCACAGTTTGATCCGATCTAGTTGTTTTCATAGTTTGACCGATCTAGTTATTTCACTGTTTGAACCCGATCTAGTTGTTTCACAGTTTGAAACCGATCTAGTTGTATCACTGTTTGACCGATCTTGTTGTTTCACAGTTTGAACGATCTAGTTGTTTCACAGTTTTGGAACCGAAATTCTAGTTTTTTCACAGTTTGAAACCGATCTAGTGTTTCACTGTTGAACCGATCTAGTTGTTTTCACAGTTGACGATCTAGTTATTTCACAGTTAGAACCGAACTAGTTATATCACAGTTGGAACCGAACTAGTTATTCTCAGTGAAGATCGAACTAGTTATTTCTCAAAGACCACTGAACTAGTCAAGTTTAATTGAAACCAAACTACTCAAATTTCTAAATTATACGGTTTATCTCTTTGACTTATAAAATCTAGTGAAACATTAACTTGTTTTCCTGGTTTTGTCAAGAATTGTAAAATCCCGTGTAGTTTCAAGAATTCAAATACTTAAAAGACACCTTAATCAAACACAATTTCTTTCTACCACCGTTCGATCCGACAATAATCTTTTAACATACAAATTTCTCAATGAACGATTTGCTGACAAAAACAATTCTTTCAGTGCTGACAATCATACCCATGTTGGAAAAGTATGGTTATGATTCTTTGAAAAAAGCATAATGGAGCCTATATATGAAGAATAGACACATGAAAGAATGATTCTTGAATCCGTTGAAAATGGTTACTCATCTGGCCTTCAATTGAAGAAAATGGAGTGACAAGACCAAAGAAATATTCTGAGTTATCTGCTACTAAAGCAATTCAAGATGATTGGGATATCAAGGCAAACAATATCATCTCCAAGGGACTACAACCTGAGGTTATGCATTGGTTTAGCCAATCATAAAGTCGCAAGGATCTTGGGCAAGATTTAACTTCTCATTAAGGAACTTCATTGACGAAAACAGGAAGATAAGTGTTAAGCTTTATGAGAATTCGATAGTTTTCTTATATGAAGTGGGAAGAAAATTCGTGAGTTTCTACTTGAGATTATCATTGCTACTCAATGACATGAACTCTATTAATATGAAACTGGAACAATTTCAAGTGAACATCAAGTTTTTGAACACTCTTCCTCCTGAGTGGAGCAAATTTATGGCAGATGTCAAACTGGTTTGAATTACACTAACACCATTTGCAAATGCGAATCATGATGGTTGTCAAGATACACGCCGTAGCACATCTGGTAGTATGCAGTTTCTGGAAGATAGACTTGTTAGCTGGTCATCAAAAAGGCAGAAAAGCGTTGCGATATCCAGTACGGAAGCTGGAATATATTGCTATGTCTGGCTGTTGTGCTCAAAACTTCTCGGATTGAGATCCCAGTTCGACAATGGCCTTGGATTCAATAAAATTCCAATGTACTGTGATAACAAAAGCGCTATTGCCTTATGTTGCAACAATGTTTAACATTCTAGGTCGAAGCATATAGACATCAGATTTCACTTTATCAAGGAACATGTTGAGAATGGGGTGATCGAACTTTATTTTGTCAATACGGAGTATCAACTAGCGAATCTTCCACATAGCCCTTACAAAGAGAAAGAATTGAATTTCTTATCAAACAGCTTGGGAATGCGAAGTTTTACGCCAGAGACTCTGAAACAATTTGCAGATGAAGTTGATGAATAGTGGTGGTACCTATTCACATATCATGTATCATATGTATATATATATATGTATATATATATATGTATATATATATATGTATATATATATATGTATATATATATATGTATATATATATATATATTAAAATTATAAAAACAAAATACAAAAATATAAAATTCATAAAATCAAAGAAAAAATTAAAAATGAGAAAAATAATAAAAAGAGGTAATATGGCATGTCTTCCGAAAATCGATAACATTTACGGTCTTAGAAATATCATTCAATAATGATACGAGGCTGTAAATGAAGTTCGAGCAGAAGTTCCAAAGTTTTCAAAACATGCCAATGGCTTGCTATTATTTCAGATAGCAACCCGATCATCATCTTAAAGGCAAGTATTTAAAGAAAACTTGACCTCATAACGGGAATTTATTCTCGGGCATGGTCTACATTTTGACCATGCAAAGGCTTGTGTTTACTTTGCAACACAACCCATGCTTCCTATATTACCATAAGTGTACGTGTCAGTGCGGTTATATGTTAAAATAAGAGAAATCTTATTTTGGTGTTTGTTTTTCAAAAATATAACATTGCTTCATCAGAAAATGTTTTTTCAAAGACATTCGACTTCTCAAACAATGACTATAACGCTCTTTAAATAGAAAACGGGTCACTGTTTGAGGGGGAGAAAATGTCAAAAATCTTCTTCATAATAATAATGCATTTTAGTGGCAAAAGGTTTTAAACAATAGCGGAATATCATTTGTTAAGGAAAGATAATTGAACTTAGCGTTCGTGTGCCTTATATGCTATGTGTTTATGCCTTTAGGGAGTATTTTGCATAAATTAAGTCTATAGGTTGATCAGTATAAAAAATTGAGACTTTTGTGTTAATTGCTAACTTGTATATGCCTTATAAAAATTAACTAATGCAAAATGGAAAATACATAAACTTAGCGGGTTAAATATGTAAAAAAATTATATAATACCCTACACCCCATCAGCCGCCCCGTCCCCTGTTTTCACAAACATACATAACGTTATTTTTAACTCTCCTTCATCATCACTCGATCGCAATCATCTCCATCTCCATCTCTTGTTATTTTTGAGCCTAAGGTATTAATAAAACTTTGTACCTTACACCCTCATGAGCTTACAACTCAATCGAATTATGTTTTCATATGGACTTGATCTCGAAAAACCCTAAAAATCTATTTAGGGTTCGTCAATTCAAAATCTGCATAAAAAACTAAATTGAATGAGGGGTATTGCCTGCCTTGGTGTGTAGAACTCTCATCTAAAGCAGTTTTTTGTTTGGGATTCATATGAATGAGTTATTGCTATGTTTAGGTGCGAAAATTAGGGATATTATGAAATATTGTAAAAAGTTTGTGGTTTTTTGTGCTAATAAGAATGTATTCTCATCCGTGAATGTTAACAAACCATAAAAACTTCTCTTGGTTGTAGTATCTTGAATATATGTGCTAACATGTTCAAAAGTGCTCATTTTTTGTTCGTTCTTGATGATTTTGTGGCTTAAATGTTGTTGCTAAAATGTGCCTAAAAGTTATCCTTATGTTAAGAAAGCTAAACCAACAAGTGAAAATGAAAAAAATTCATGTTTGGAAATTTTTTGAGCTAAGACCCGATCTAGTTGTCTTCTTATGAAACCGAACTAATCAATGCATAAGGAACCAAACTAGTCAATGCCTTTGGGAACCGATCTAGTCGTGACCCTTTGGGAACCGAACTAAATCTAAGCCATTGAGACCCGATCTAAATGATCCTTTGGGATAAACAGATCTAAGTCGAAGCCCTTGGGGAACCGAACTAAATCAAAACCATGAGAGCCGATCATAGTTTTGCTTTAAACAGAACCAAACTAGTGATTTGTTTGAAGACTCCGGTCTAGTTTGCTTTTAAAGGGAACTGATCTGTGATGTGCTGGAGGACCCGATCTAGTTTTGCCTTAAAGGGGAACCGATCTAGATGATTTGTTTGAGGACCCAATCTAGTGGATTGGTTTGAGGAACCGATCTAGGACCTGATCTAGTGAAATCTTCAAGAAACCGATCTATTAGATTTAGACCAAAAACACTTAAGATCAAAATTTCAATTTGAAGGCAAATTAAAACTTAAACTTAGCAAGATTAAAATGGTTAATTATGCTTTCTAATTGAGGTAAAATAGGCTTAAAAGCAAGGTTAAATCAAGGTTAACTAAATACGACTTAGGTTATCAAAATTCTCTACTAGTTAGAAAAACCACGATTCCTATATTGTCAAAAGGTTGCCTTAATCCTTTAAGCATATAAGTCTATCTAAGTTGACATTCAGAGGAATAGATCTTTTCAAGTGCTAAAAGTCTTAAAGGTCCTAATTTTCACATCATGATGAAACATAAAACGTTTACATAAAAGGTCTATATAGTTATATATAAGCTTGGTTATATATAAAAATTGTATTGATTCTTTCTTAAGCAGAACTATGGACATCACAAGAGATCAACAAATTGCATTGGATAACGCTTTAGTCGCTCCTGGCCAATTGACTTCAAGAATTGGTAAAAAGGATATCTTCGTCTAAGCTCATACTCAACTCACAAAGAAGCAACTTTCAAGGGTTTATGATTGTTGAAATCACTCCCCTTTTACAAGGAATTCAGGATCACAACGGATGTTCCAGAAATTTACATGCAAGAGTTTGGGTCACTGCTACAGTTCATCATCACTTGATTCGTTTCAAGATGAACAATAAGAAACATATTGTAAATCTTGAGTACTTTAGGAGAAATGCTTCAATTTATGCCCTAAAACTCCCTATTCGCAATTCGAGGAAAACTACCCTTTGAAGAGGAAATTCTCACATTTCTTAGAGATCTCGGTCACAGTGGAGAGATAAAAATGATCACCGATGTCAATGTCAACAAGCTGCATCAACCCTGGAGATCATTTGCTGCGGTTATCAACAAGTGTTTGAGTGGTAAAAGTACCGGTTTTTATGACAGTCTTCGACTATCTCAAGCTCAAATCCTTTGGGGCATATACCATAAGAAGAATGTAGACTATGCCTACCTTCTATTAGAGGACTTTGTTTATCAAGTAGAAAACAAGAATGTCAAGAGAAGTAATGAGATGTACTACCCTCGCTTCACCAAAGTCATTGTTAACTTATTCATGACTAAGGATCAATCTATTCCAAGAAGGAACAAGGTAAATTAACACTTTGCCAGGGATGAATACATGTTCACCACGATCAAGGTTGTCTCTTGCATGAGGACACACAGCTGTATGGTGCCATTTTGCCTGATGAATTGACGAATGAAGCCGTCAAAGATTCTGAATCCTACAAAGAATACTATGCCATTGCTTCAGGAGCCGAACCACCAAAAACTAAAGCAAGTGTCAAGAAGAAGCAGGTTGGATCTGACATGTTAAAGACTCCTCTAACTAAAGGCAAAAGACTCAAGACTTCTGCAAAGGCGGCTAAAACTGCAAAGAAGAAGCAACTTGCAAAGACATCTAAAGCTAAAGGTCTAACAGTGCTGTTTGAGGTTGCTTTAACAAAAGAAGAACAAATGAAGCTAGCCACAAAAAGAAGTCTGATAGAAACTCACAGCTCTCACGCCAGTGGCTCAGGTACAGATGAAGGAACTGGTAGCAAACCAAGGGTTCCCGATGTACCAACATATGGATATGATGATGAGCAAATATCTTAGAAGTCCAATGACGAAGAGGATGATGATGAAGTAGGCATGAATGAAGATGATGAAGATAATGATGATGATGGTGACGATGCTGATGATCAAGATGATGATGATCAAGATAATGATGATCAAGAAAATGATGGTCAAAATGATGAAGATCAAGATGATGAGCAAACTGATTCAGACAACGATGGTGATGACTTCGTTCATCCTAAGTTTTCCACTCATGATGGAGAAAATAAAGAAGAAGATAGCTTTTATCCTCAGGTTCAAACACCCCCCATGTTGAATCCACTGGATGATGAAGATAGTGATGAAGAAATTCAAGATGCAAATGTTGAGGGAGATAAGATGAATGAAGAAGAGACAAATGAAGAAGCAGAAGTGGATGCATTATACAGGGACGTGAACGTCAATCTGGAGGGAAGAGATACTGAAATGACAGATGCTCCACGCACTATCGTTCAAACTACTCAAGTAATAGAAGACACTCATGTGATCATAACTCCGGTCAATCCAGAAGGTCAACAACAGAGTTCCTCTGTGTCATCTGGCTTCGTTTCAAACATGCTCAACCCCAGTCTAAACACATGTATTGACTCTTTATTTAATCTAAACACTGAGTCAACTTCACTAGTAGATGTTCCGGTTACTACTTTTGCTGCATGCCACCTTGGTTACTGCAACACTCTTCCTCCGCCACCCACTCCCTTCATCACCATCTGCAACAAAACACTAGTTTCCACACACCAACTGTTCCAAAGTCTTCCTCATACAAGATTTCCCAATTTTGGCTCTTTATTTGGTTTGACCATAAGACTAAAAAACTTTGGAAAACAACTTCTCAGAGTTCAATCAAACGAATCAATTTACTGCAGCAGTTTCTTCAATTCCCAGCATTGTTGATGCGTACCTTGCCAACAAGATGCATGAAGCCGTCAAAACAGCTGTTCAGTTACAATCCGAAAGACTCCAGAGATGAGCCCAAGTGAAATGCACAGATTTCTCAATAAACTTATGATAACATTATAAGAAATAATCAAGGATCAAGTCAAGGAAAAGTTAAAGCTCAAGTCTCTAAGATTTTGCTGAAAATTAAGAAGACTGTCAATGAACAACTCGAAGCTGAGGTTCTGACTCGTTCATCCAATGAATCTAAGACATCTCATGCTGTAGCCGCCAACCTATCTGAATTAGAGCTGAAGAAGATTCTCATAGACAAGATAGAGAGCAATAAGTCAATCCACAGATCTGATGAACAAAAGAATCTCTACAAAGCAGTGGGTTGATGCTACGGAAAGTGGACAAGTCATACTTAACACTTATAGAGATACTGTTTCATTTAAAAGACGTAGAGATGATGAGGATAAAGAACCCTCCGCTGGATCAAACCGGGGGTCCAAAAGAAGAAGAGCTGGAAAAGAACCAGAGTCTACCAGTGCACCAAAGGAAAAGACCTCCAAGACAACTGGCAAGTCAACTGAAGGGTCTAAATCTCATCACAAGTCTGCTGGCGAGTCTGCTCAAGCAGAGGAGCCAATGCACATTGCCAAAGTTTGGATGAACTCGCACATCGGAGGTTCGAAAACAGAGTTAATGAAGATCAACCTAATAAAGAGACTTTCAGCATCCTGATTGGTTTCAGAAACCAGCAAAACCTCCTACTCCTGATCGTGATTGGAACAAGACTTTGCCTGATGCTCATGGACCTGTTCAACCTTGGCTAAGCTCTTTGTCCTAGATGGAAGATCCGCGTGAGTCGTTTAATGAGTTGATGGACACTCCCCTTGACTTCTCAGCATTCGTGATGAACCGGCTTAAAGTTGTACTCTAACTCCTATAAATTATTTAGCCAGTCCAATATTTGGCTGGATGAAAGGATCATGCAATAAAGTTGGTAGAACTTGACTATTCTGTTGACGGAAAGAGTAGTCCTACAAGGCCTACTATGATAATTAGACTAGAACAACCCCTAAAGGTCTTGCAATATCCACATGATCTGCGAAAGCCACTACCATTGATACCTAATTCCCGAGGTCGTCAAGTCATTCCTTTTGATCACTTCATCAACAACGACCTTGAATATCTAAGTGGTGGTGTCTCAAGCCAAAAATATACAACTTCAGTGACGAAGACCAAGGCTGCAGATTACGGGCATATCAAATGGATTGAAGATTTGGTCCCTAACAAAATGTGGAGTCAAGTACCGGTTAGCTATGACAAACATGCACTCTGGGGAATCTCACATTGGGGGCGAAAATGACAACAATTCTATGGATTTGCGGCTAACAGGGAATCTGCTTGAGATGTCTACTCAAAACGCAGAATCATTGCTGTCACAAATCTTCAAATGGTCGAATGGCATAATTACAAGCATCTGGATTGGATCACTGTTCGTAGAGATGATGACAAGCTGTATAAATTCAAAGAAGGCGATTTCAACAGGCTTCGCATTCAAGACATAGAAGACATGCTGCTTCTTCTTGTTCAAGGCAAGTTGACAAATCTCACTGTTGAAGAACGCCTAGCTTTTAATGTCTCCTTGTGAATGTTTACAAGAAGCGTTGTCATCCAAATGCGTGTGGAAGATCTTCAATTAGGTGTCGAGAGTTACCAAAAGAAGCTCAACCTCACAAGCCAGATACGTACATATCAGATCTTAAATGGATGGGAAGTTATATAGATTACTCCAATCCACGATGTTTCAATTTTACCAGAACAAATACAATATGAACAGATGATGTGTATTGATGAAACTACACAGTTTAGTGACGGTAAAATCAATGTGTTCGGATGATCTTGATGATCATCTAAAAGAATTCGGATGAAGTATCCTGCCCAGACTATCTGGGACAAGTGATAGAGATAAAGTAGGAGCTATATCCCAGGCAATTTATAAACAGCTAAAGGACCAATAGGATTATGCGAAGTTGGAGAAAATTTATTGGAGTGGAGACAATACCGAGCGTGACTTTCGACTGCTGCAAAGGACCATATGATTTATCATATGATGTCCTTATCATAACAGGTCAATCCTCATGAATAATTAAAACTTGTAAATTTGTGTATATGTAGTATAGACATTATGCTGATATTAAAAAGTGCTCGAGTATAAAAATTTTCAATAATTTCTTAGTGAATTCAAAAAATTTCAAATTATTGTACTCAGCACTGTTCTTATAAACCTCAAAAATTAAGGGGAGCATTAAATGTTTTGTAGATATTATGTTAACATATTGTCCCCGAATGTTTATTCAAATTGATATCCAAAATATCAAAAGAGATTAACATTTTGGTAAGGAGAGAATTTGTGATTAAACTGAATCTAAATTTGTATTGAAAATGTTGATCAGATAAAAATGGATCGTGCACTCCACACTTAGCATGTACTACGATTACGATGCACATGTTAAGGGAGAGCTTTTAGTGATGATTAAAAACTCTCAAAGTGTAAATCTTTTGATATTTATATCAAACACTTTGATTGAACTTTTCAATGATTTTGGCTTTGATTGTGATGGAATACCGAATGACAGGACATGTACTTAAAGTTATGGAGATATAGGTGTTAGGTTTAGGTATTCAAATCTATGATCCAACCATAACCAGATGATCACATTACCCAGGGATATCCACTAGATAGTGTAGAAGTCCTTTGGTATGATACAAAAGGAGAAAATTGAGAATCGGGAAAAGTGCCCTAGGGATGAAACTAGTCTGAAAACCCAACAAGGTACTAGTTATGAAGTCTCGGTAAGCGCTGAAGGAGTTGAAGAATTAAAAAAAAGTTAAGAAAAAAGCGTGAAAAGAAAGTAAGCCCTCCTTACACTTAGGATGAAACCGGAGGTCAATAACATCTACTTGTCAAGAATCACAAGATGATTGTGACATTAAAGACTGGACATCATGGACCTCAGTGATGCAATGCACAAACCCTCCCTAGCCACTAAAGGTCCTCTAAAATGATCTTGTTCATTTATCACGGAGATACATGCTTTTCTATCAACTTTCTCACCTCCGGTTAGTTGATATTGAAAATGTGGCTGTCAGCTCCAGCCTTGTCCGATCACTTAAAACCAAAGTGCACTATTAGTCTAGAGCTCAAAAAAGATCATCCATAAATCTATATCATTAGGACACTGTCAAATTATGCTAGCTAAATCACAAAATGAGAATAACAAGATGTATATTAAGTGTCCTACGCACTCTCCTTGTATTTTGACCAGAATTATCGACGACTGATAATATTCACAAAGAAGATGGAAATATAGCACTTGAGCCAACATAAACAAGTCATTGTAGGTGACTTGTGAGATTCTAGACAATCAATACTTGTGACAACTGGAAAGAAACGATGGTGCGATTCTATAGAATAAACTTGTTTTCAGGTTTTAAATTGACGATGTGATGAACTTTGAAATGATTAACACTCTCGATGTGTCACAAAACACTTTAGCTAGTGACAGTGACTTGATTTTTCTAAATCAATTTTTTTATTTCAATCGGTGAGATAGTACTCGCTGGTTCACTCTTATCGTGTTGTCTGCTTTGAGACGTTCCGGTAATGAGAACATGCTGAGTTTGATGAATCTGATACATATGTGTTAGAAAGATTCTGATACTTCAGCTAGAAATCATGTCAGAGGAGTTCTTTACTTAAATTGAATCTACCTAATCACAGGTCGATCCTCACGGATTTGAAGGTTACTCCAACCAAACCATTGGGGCGAATGACAAAGCTATATTCGTCCCCCTGCTTTATTGCTAACTGTTTTAATCAGGATTTTTTTTTTTTTTAACTTAAAGATGGATGTGAAAGGTTACCTGATTCCAGCTGACTCGCATGATTTCATAGCCACATGCTGATACTCCGGATCGACAACATTAAAGACATCATGAAGCTCAAGTAACATTTTTCAAAGACTTATGCTCCCTGATACCGTACGTCTTTCTAGAAGTGACGAAGTATTAAAGTCAAAGGATTTCTAAGAAGTCTTCGTCACTATGATACCGAACGTCTTTCTCGAAGTGACAGAATTTTAAGAAAGATGCAACATTAAAGCTTTTCAAGTCAACAAATCAAGAAAGGTATGAGCATGTCGGTCCAGAAGTCATAAGTTCACAAGATGGCTAAGTATAAAATGATGGCAAAACGAGATTATGTTGATTGATGAGATCCAAGGTGTTCAAAGATCACATTCAAGACAAGATAAGGAACAAGCTCAAGACATAAAGTCTATGATCACTACATCACAATCACAAGTTAATGATTGAAGTTAAACGAGCTCAAGACTAAAGTTAAAGCATAGTATGCTAAGTTTAAGTTTTGTAAAATGGAGCGACCTCCCTTAGGGGGAGATTGTTAGGAATACGAAATTCCTAGGAAAGTGTCGGTCGCTTCCATAGATAACTGTCGTTAGCTCGTTAAGTAATTTTTGGAAACTTACATAGTTAGTTAGCTAAAGGCCCATGGATAAACCCATGCAAGCCCAAGCCCACCATCCATTGTAAGTATATAAACACCTCTCCATGCCTTGGAGAGGTGGTTGGTTGCTCATTTTACACACATTAATATATGTTTACTTTCTCTCTCTAAGTGTTCATCCAACCCTCTCTCTCACTAAAACAATCTCTTTCCCTCTCATCTAGTATGTTATTAGATTAGTCTTCAGAACTGATTCAGTTCTTCTAGCATGGCATCAACCCATCTTGGGTGCTTTAGTGTAACAACCAGTAATTTTTAGACTTTTAAATGACTATTTTACCCTTTGACTTTTCGGGTCTGACTTGACTTTTGACCTTTTGACCTTTTATTGTCATGTAAAAATATTACGCGTAACCGATAATTTTTCAGAACTATTTTATAATAAAATCATAATTATTATTACATATTTCTCATTTATAAATTTCTTTTACAATCTCATTTGGCTTGAAAACGAGAAGATATCTCGTTAATTGTGAAAACTACACACAACGCGTACCGACACGATAATAATTAAATTATATTTATTTATCAAAATTTATTTAATAAAAATATTTAATAAATCATTTAACATTTTATTTCAAAAACGTTCGTTTAAAACGCGAATATTCAAATTAAAGTTTTATTTTACGGACAAAGCTTGCTCGTGATACCCGATGACTATACAAATAAATAATAAACATTTAAATAAATTTTATAAAACATTTATGAAGTACTAGACATGTAAATACTCACTTTCGTGGAAAAATTATTTTGAACGCATCGGCGTAATTTTCATGTCTTGAATCAACCGTTAACTATCCTAAACGAGTCCCGAACCATTATTTAACAAAAGTTACACTTTCGGTCCATGTGGTAATAGTTACTCGCGCCCCCACAACTATTATACACCTTGCACTTTGTTTTCTAACTTTTGGGTATAAAATAATAAACATACTTAGGGTTTCCTCCATTAATTAACTATAGCACTACACACTACCACTCCTCCATCACCATCCCTTTTTCCTGGACGCCAACTACGGGCCAACACTGACGTACGGCCACCACCACCTCTACTGGTCCATGCACACACCTCTATCTCATCCAGACGACGACACGCCCCTCCACACCACTCCTAAAGCAGCCAACAAACCACCGGCAACACAGCCGCCACCTAAACCACCTTACCACCATTATCACTTCACCCCTCATATCCCCAAGTTGGATGGTTACATCTCTTGTAAAAGTTACGTAACTAATTAAGGGTGGTTTGATTTGAGTTATTGTTGTATTTGTGGGTGTTGTTTATTGCACCAACACACACCAACAGCTGTTGTTCGATTGGTTTAGACACCACAGTCGCACCCTCAAGGTGTCGGTCTTGTGGTTGTCTTGTTCTTTTTTTTCTTCTCTCGGTTGATCTCGCCTTGTTTTTCTTGGTTTATTCTTTTGGTTCTTTTGATTTGACTAGTATACACGCCCAAATAGGGGTGTTTGTTTCTGCGATTTGCAGCCCAACGGGGGCTGTTTGGATTTGTGGTAACAGCCCATTAGGGTGTGTTTGTTTCTGGAGTTAACAGCCCTAAGAGTGGCGTTTGGATCTGTGTTTTTACTTCCACTAAACGGGCGTTTTGTTTTGATGTTAACAGCCCCGAAGGGTGCGTTTGGTTTTGTCTTTTTCGTCTAGCCAAACAACCCACTAAGTGGTGTTGATTTTGGTTTTATTTTGACCCGCGACCCGACGAAGTTTCTAAGGGTGAGTTTGATTTGTTTATGTTTTAACCACGCAAGGATGCGTTTAGTTTACTTATTTTTGTTTCATATTCGTCATCATTTAGTTATATATTTGAACACGCGGATATTTGCAACATTGATTGATTAAGAGAAAACATTGAATTTTGTAAATATGGGAAACGTCGTATAAAGGAATAGGTCATGTTGAAAAATTTATAAATCTTATACTTAAGTAATTCACAAGAAATTCTATTATATTTGAAACCCTGATAAAAGAAACGAAGATATAAAGTCTTAAGATTTATTAAATTGTAATTATATAATAACCCGGTAAATAAACAAAAACTATACTTTTACAAATGGGTTAACTATTTTTGGCTAATTACCGTCAAGGAAAACAAAATATAAATTATAAAAATATTATTTTATAATTCCCGACTAATAGTCAAAGTAATAACTTTTGTAAAAACTTTAAAAATGTCATTTATCTAATTCGAAACTTTAAAACGTGTGTTTACTTTTATGCAAGAACTCTTTATAAATTTATTTGGTGATTTCCGAACACGTGTCGAATTATATTGTTTTAATTATTTTTCTCACGTCTCTTATATAATACTTTTTTTATATAAAATACATGCCGCGTATTATATACACTTCGAATTATTCTTTTGGTTGATTAACTTTGTTATATAATTCATGCTATGAATTATATACTTGTTTATTTTTCATATGTAATATATATTAGGTATATATAGTACATACTTTAACTTGTTCTTCGACTTCTTTTATTCATTGTAATGTATAATACTCGCCACATATTATATATTTTTCTTGTCTTTCATATGTAATATATACGGAATATATTACATACTTTGCTTTTACCTTCCGATTTATTTTATTTTAACCAACCACCAAACTATTACAACTTAAAACCTAAATCTTTTATCAACGTGTCGCGTTGATGTAACTCATCCATCGGGGAACCCAAATACATCATTCTAAACTGGTAGGTCATAACCGTTAAGATAAACCGCAACTTCTTGGTTGAGCCGTCCCGGTTTCTGTTTGTGCTGTGCTTAATATTTGCATTTCTGCCATTGTTTTACAACATCGAGGTGAGTTTATAGCCTCTCTTTTACTTGTTTTAGATTTACTTTACAAATCTCGGGGGAGAATAAATGCTATATATATATATACATATTATACCATTTCTACACACACAAACTAACCCTAACCCTAAAAATCCTCTCCCCTCCTCTCTAACTTTTCCGGCGCCTCCCCCATCTCCGGCGATATTTTCCGGCCAACTTCCGGCCACCACCTCCACCTCCATCTCACAGCCGCACCTTCACCACCCCACCACAGATCCGCCACCATCTTCGTCACCATCATCCGAACAACCATCTTCACCACGCCGTCGCCGCCACCCCGTCACAACCGCTGCCACCTCCCCACTACACCACCTCTACCGACGCATCTCACCATACCATCGCCACGCACCACATCACTCCACCGTGACCCCTCACCGCAGCCTCCATTATCTCGTCACCCTCACCACCACTACCGAAACCACCACAGTCGCCACCGCCAACACCATCGCCTCACCACCCTCGTCACCTCGGCCTTCACAGCCGCGGCCACACCTCGCCACCACCACAAGAGAGTGCGTTTGGTTTTAATAACAGCCCATATGGGGCGTTTGGTTATGCAGTTAACGACCCAAATAGGGCGTTTGGATTTGCGTTCGACTGTCATAAGGGGGCGTTTGGTTCCGGGGTTAACAGCCCCAAGGGGGGAGGGTTTGCTTATGTTGTTTTACACCGTAGGGTGCGTTTGGTTGGTCGGGACAGCCAAATCGAGTGCGTTTGTTTTCTTGTAACAGCCACCAGGGGTGTTTGTTTCTGGTTTAACAGCCCCATAGGGGTGTTTGTTTTTGGGTTTAAAACCAGTTAGTGTGCGTTTGGTTTTGAGTTTAGCAGCAGATTAGGAGCGTTTGGTTTATGCAGAAAGGGAGTGTTTGGTTTTGCATTTAACAACAGTTAGGGTGTGTTTGGTTCGTTGGTTAATAGCTAATAAGGGTGTGTTTGGTTTTGCACATTTTTATTATTTGTTTGATTTCGCTTAGATATAGATATTTAAACACACAGATAATTGCAACATCTATTTGATTGAAAAGGGGAAAACGTTGAGTTTTGTAGAAATGGGAAACGTCGTATAAACGACTAGGTCATGCCGAAAATTTACAAAAAATTTTACACTTAGTATTTTCATTAAAATTCCTATTATTTTAGAAACCCGATAAAAAAATGACAAGTTATATAGTTTTAAGATTATTAAATTGTAATTATTCAATAACCCGGTAAATAAACGAAAACTATACTTTTACAAATGAGACAATTAGTTTAACTAAAAACCGTCGAGGAGGGAATCGGAAATATAATTATAAAATGCGTATTTTAAAATTTCGACTAATAAACCAAATAATAACTTTTGTAAACCTTTAAAAACGTCATTTAGAAAATTCATAATATAAACGTGTGTTTATTTAGCAGACCTTTTTAATTAATTTAATGGTGACTTTTGAAACGCGTTCGAATCATTATTATTTACCCATTATTTTTCAACCACGTTTCCTATTAATACTTGTAAATTATTATATCTAGGGACTTTTCCTTTTGAATGTTTGTCTTTATTATATTACTTCACATATGAATTATATAATTGTTCATTTTCATAGGTATATATATACGGAATATATTAATATTTTGCGTCGTTTTACGATTTCTTTTTTATTTAACCAACCACCAAATCATCCAACTCAGAAATCCAAATCCCTTTTCAACGTGTCGCGTTGAGTTTGCTCACCATCGAGGAAAACCTCACTTCATCAACCAAGCTAATGGGTCTTAGCCGTTAAGTTAAGCTGCAACTTCTTGGTCGAGCCGTTCCGTTCTCCGTTTGTGCTGTGCTTATTTACATTTCTGCTAGTTGCTCTGCAACGTCAAGGTGAGTTCATAGCCCCACATTTTACTTGTTTTGAATAAATGTTTTATTATCTTTTGGGGTGAGAAACATGCTCGTTTACAAACTCATTCACGTTACCGAATTTCAAAGCTCGTGTACACACTAATTACAAAACTGGTTATTGATTGATATCATACTCTTTCTAACTTATGGGAATTAAGTACTTAAAGTTGTTATGGATAAAATGGTTATTTCTTCATTGGACACAAGTGTTTTTCAGTTACCATCTCCCATTTAAGTGTTGCTAAGTGTGCTTAACAAACCATGGAACTATTGCCCGATTATCATGAACTGTTAAATTTCTCGAACGGGAGGACGGTTGAGGGAGCGCGAGTTAATAAATAGCTCTATTGGGGGACTAAATTATCCCTATCGCGTTGGTTTCCACTTACGAAGAACAACGGATATATGTCATGTCGATTGTACACTATGGTGGTCTTTGGTTTGGGACACCGGTTTAGGGCAGAGGCACCTATGAAACAGGAAGAAGCATGCCTGTGATTAATTAGCTTCCGTTGTCATGAGCTTAGCGAACAGTTACACTTTTCAGGGATATTGTACTCCGTTATAATAGACGGGCATGTGCTTTGTACGTGAAGTTATATCTTCCTATAACTATCACGTGGTTATGAAAAAACTTGTAATGTCCACACTATTTGGTTGACGTTATGATTATTAAATGTTTTTCGGATACATTGAGTGAAGCCGTATTCACCTAAACGTTTTTGGTTCTCATAAATGTTTTTACATAAACCTTATGAATTCACTCAAAACTTTACTGTTGACCGTTTTAGCATGTTTTTTCAGCTGCTTAGCTTTGGACTTCTTGATGTGCTTTGTGGAGTCTACGTGCAATTGAAATTTTCAAGCTTTATCACAATTCATACTCGTTGTCTTTTGAAAAAACCAAATTATGCTTCCGTACATTTTAACTTACGCTTCTGCAAAATGTTTAATTTTCCTTTAAATATTATAAAAACTTATTTATTTTTTAACTAATTTGCAAGCGAGTTTTGATTTCAAAACGTCCATTAGTGGTCGTTCTCTTGTGCCTTGTGTTCGGATTATGATGACGTCACGCCCTCAGACACGTATTCCGTCCAGGCCCCGTCTGGGGGTGTGACACTGACTGCTGTTTCTTAGTACTCCAACAAACAAATTTTCCACCAAGTATTTGCCAGGCACCTGGGTGTTTTTTTATCCATATTGCAGCCAAATATTCTTGAGTCTGAGTATCCTTTTTGATCAAAAGCCTAAAACTCATTATAGGACAATACAGACCAAGGGTAGGAGTTACCTTTTCAAGTACTTGGGATTCTTTTTCACAACAGTTAGATGTGATTCTTTGGATTAGAGTGATATCTAGAACTAAGACTATGGAGAGAATTAGATTATCATGCCTTTGTTGCAGTTAAGTACATTAGTGCCCAATCATTTTCCATATGAGGTCTCTTTTAAACTAGCTTGTAGCAAGATAAGGGGACCTAAGTTGTTTGGAGGAACCGTGGGTCGTTTTCACTGAGGAACTATTAGAAATTTCATATTTCTTGAGTAAGTTCCTAGTGTACTGTTCTTGACAAATTAGTGATTCCTTTTCATCATGCTGATTTGTTAGTACAAGGAAGGAGGTGGTTCTCCTATAATACTCATTTTAAATTTCTTTGTCATTAGTTTCTCAAACTGTTTACAAATTTTATAACTTGTTGAGCCAAATATGATGTCATCTACATACACTTGGATAAGGAGGACATCTCCTTTTAATATATATATATAAACAATGTGTTATCTATTCTTTCCCTGACAAACTTATTTTGTATAAGGAAAGTAGATAGATTTTCATACCATACCCTTGGTGCTTGTTTCAGTTAAGGGCTTTGTCAAGCTTGCAGACTTAGTCAGGGAACTCACTACTTGACATAGACTTCTTCTTTCAGTTTACCATTCACGAAGGCACTTTTGACATCCATTTGAAAAACTGTGAAGTTCATCCATGTGGCAAAGGAAAGGAATATCCTAATGCCTTCCATCCTTTCCACTGTTGCAAAGGTTTCATCATAGTCAATTCTTTCTTCCTGACTATAACCTTATGTAACCAGTTTTGCTTTGTTTTTGGTGGTTATACCATGCTCATCTTTCTTATTCTTGAATACCTATTTTGAGCCTATGGCTATTTTTCCATAAGGGAGTAGAACAAGAGTCCATACTTTATTTCTATAAAACTGATTCAGTTCTTCTTGCATGGCATTAATCCATCTTGGGTGCTTTAGTGCCTCAAACACCTTTTTAGCCTCTATCTCAGAGAGAGAGTCAGCAAATAGACATTCACTAGTTGTGGAAGCTGTAAGCTTGGCAGCCATGCTTCTTGTAAGCATGCCTTTACCAGGATCACCAATGATATTCATAAGTTTTATGCGTTGGTATTTTGACCATCTATCCTGAGGAACAGGATGAGAACTTGTAGAGGCTTGATTGAATATGTGGGACTGAGGAACATCTGGGATTGAAGATTCATTAATGGATACTGAGACTTTAGTGTTTTGCCCAGATGGACCTTCAGTGGGTTAGGTGATGATTTGTTCATCCTGAACATTTTGTTCATCCTGAACATTTTGTTCATGAGTTCCTTCAGTGTTGATTAGGTTAGGAGGACCTACAGCATCTATGGTGTGAGGTGTTTCATGCTCATTCGGAGCAATCACTTTAAGAACATGATTTTCGTGGGTGAGTTCAGTGAGTGAACGACCATGAGGAATAACATAGTATGAGATATCAAAATTTTCATGATATTTTCTAGATGGATCATCCTCATGAATAAATTCATCAAGAGGATATTTGGAGGAATAATTAATTCCAATCTCATCTACTGATGTATTGGTAAACCTGATGGCTTCCATATTCTCATCTAATATTACATGATAAGTCTCCTCAACTTGTTGTCTTTTTGTGTTAAAGACTCTGAAATTTAAGACAAAAAAGTATCCTAAGAAATAGCCATCATCAGCTTTAGCATCAAATTTGCCTAGATGATCCTTGTGATTATGAATGAACACAAGGCATCCAAACACATGAAAATAGCTAATATCAGGGATTCTTTCTCTGAATATCTCATAGGGAGTTTTATCATGTCTTTTGACAATGATTGATCTGTTTTAAGTATAGCAGGCTATTCTGACTACTTCAGTCCATAAAATCTTAGAGAGTACTGATCCATTCAGCATTATTCTAGCAGCTTCAATGAGAGTTCTATTCTTTCTTTCAGCTACACCATTTTGTTCAGGTGTATAGGGAGAAGCGAAGTTCTGAGAAATTCCTTTCTCATCATAAAAACTCTCAAGCTCATGTTTTCTAAACTCAGTCCTATTATCAGTTTTGATTTGTTTGACTTTCACATCATTTTGGTCTTCTACCATCTTGATAAAAAACATAATCATTTTAGGTGCCTGACTCTTATTCCTGAGAAAGTAAACCCATGTGTACCTTGAGTACTCATCAACAATGACTACGGTATACTTCTTATGATTTATGGACATTTGACTTACTGGTTCAAGGATGAGGATCCTCTCAAGTTTATCCTCTCATGTTGGTCAAGTTGAACCAATCAACAACATGAAAATGATAAAATGGGACCACCACTAATTAATGGAAATAATTTACTATTTTGTCTAATCTCACATTATCACTAACATGAGAGAACATGAGAGAGTTAAACATTAGAGGATCTCAATCCCTGGTTCAAATAAGTCCATATAAATAAGATGCAAACACTTCCTGATAGAGAAGTTTTGTTTAGTTTTAAATGAAGCTCTATGGTGCTTCCCTTTTTCACATGCTGAGCAAGGTTTATCCTTTGAATAAACTAGGGAAGGAAGACCAAGAACTTTGTTTTGTTTTGCATGTTTATTAATATTCTTAAAATTAAGATGTGATAGCCTTTTATGCCATAGCCAGTTCACACTTTCTGAGGCTTTGGCAAAGAAGCAGGCTCCATATGGAGTCAGTGAAGACATGTCAAGGACATATACATTATTTCTTCTAGGTGCTATCAAGACAATTTCTTTGTTAGCATTAAAGATTGTTCCTTGTTTATCATCAAATTATATAATATACTTAGCATCACAGAGTTGACTAATGCTAATTAGATTGTACTTATGACCATTTACAAAGGCTACTTTTGTGAAAATAATACCCCCACAGTTTATTGAACCATATCCCTTAGTAATACAAGATGATTTATCACTAAACATTACCTTAAGACCTAGTTTCTCTACATATTTGTACAGATAAGACACCAGTCATACTCCTTGAGCATCCACTATCTAGGTGCCAAATAGGCTCCCTTATGTGTCTTTGCACAAATAATAAACTTGGGTTAGTTTCTTTTGTGAACCCACCTTTTGGAGGGCTCCCTGTCCTTTGTAGCTTGAATTTTCTCACCTATTTTGAAGTGATCAAACTCATTATGGTCAGTGGTGAAGTGTATAGTGCTTCCACATGTATTACACTTTACACCAATTGAAGACTCGCTAGACTGAGAGGACTAAGCCAGTAGTTTTCCTTTGATATGAATGACATGATTGTGTCATGAGGTAAAGTGATCATGTAGGATCCCGATTAACACTTCCACTTCATATAACGAATCAAGAATCGATCAAGAAAATAAAGAGAGTTGATTTCTAGAGAGAGAAAGAAGTAAGAGAGTTGAGAAACAATTAGAGAAAAAGAGAAAATGAAATATTATAAAATGAAATCAACTCTTTCTTTTCCTTGGTGGAAAAGGAATATATATACCCCGACACTTAAAGTGACGTTCAGGATATTTGACTAGGACCCGGGCTCGAGTTTTGCTTGGGATTAAACCCGAAACATATACAATATTAGATTAACTATCGAGCCCGATTCCTTATACATTTCTATTACAACGTTAACTAATTGATTGACCGAGACTTAATTACATAATGAAAGAACTTCATGTTCGAATCAATATTTTGAGGCTAACAATCTCCCCTGAAGTGAGTTCATTGATGACACTCCTTCATGAGATCAATGAGATTGCTTTTGTCGTTAAGCTCATGTGTTCTTGGTCTTTCTTTTTGTCTTCGTTGTATGCTTGTTCCTTCATGCTTTGCGATCTTGACATTGAGCCTTTATCATTGTCTTTCGACTTTGTCTTTTAGTTCGAGATCTTTAAATCTTATTCCTTGTTTGTTTTGTTGTCTTTGCCATCTTGAAAGCTTCAAAATCAGAGTTTGCGGAAGTCTTTGTCTTTAAATCTTGAGCTTTCATGATAGATTGTCTTTGTAGAATGAGCATGAACATGTGGTAATGAATCGACTTTGGTTGATTGGTTACCGTCACCATGTTTTTTAGACCTGCATGTTTAAATTAGTAATGAATCGAGAAATTGATTGAAAACAATCGAATAATTACTTGTAAAGCATTTTTGTAAAACACATCGGGAGTTTTAAGCTTTTTATCAAAATTCATCAACCGTCAATTCATTTACTGGACCAAATCGATATCCAATTGTCACAAGTTTGATTCATATAGAATCTCGCAAGTCACCTACCAAGAGCTTGTTTGATGCTGGCTCAAGCAGGATTTCCATCTTCATTGTGATACTAAAGTTTCCACTCTGATGTTCTGGCAAATATCATAAGGATGTTGCGTTGGACTCTTGTTAACAGCTTATGAACTTGATGATTTTCAACAAGTGTTTGTAATGGAATGTGTCCTGACGAGATTTAGATTAATCTCTTGTCTCTAGACTCGATTAGTGCGTTTGGTTTTTTTTGTACTCGGAGGCCTTGAGAGAATTGCCACCTATTCAATATCAACGATCTCGGAATGAGATGTCAATAGATAACGTGTGTATCTCCGTGACAAATGAGACAAGTTTCTATTGAGAGAAACCCGAATGGCTGGGAAGGGTTGTGCATTGCATCACTGGGTCCATGATGTCGTCTTCAATGTCAGCAATCAACATGTGATTCTGACAGCATATGTATTGACCCGGTTTCTGCCTTAAGTTGTGTGGAGGGCTTCTTTGTTTACACCCTTTATCCATACATTTCTTTTTCATTCTTCAACGCCTTCAATGCTTACCAAGACGTCATTACTAACACCTTGTTGTGATTGTTCCAGTGTTAACTCAATCTTAGTCGGCATTATTCCCATATACATTCATCTTCAATCATACCTAAGGACTGCTATTTCTAACTTTGGATTATCCTTGGGTAGATCCTCCGGTTCTGGTTGGATCATAGGATTGATTCCTAACCTAACCACCTTATGACTTCAGAATCGTCATGAAATTAAGATGTTGTTGGGTATAAGATCAAACCATAAAACCTTTTCTTACTGTTCAGCACATTGAGTCGATGAGATCATATTTTAATTACATTTTCTCCCCTTATTTTAAATAATAAACACTTAGTTTTTGAAATACCTTGTGATTAAAATATGTCTTGAAAATTATGTGGGAGAAAAATATTATTAGCATGAATGGTTTGGAACATTTTGATAATGTTTTGAATACATAAGAATGGTCGTTGTTGATGTATCCAAGAACATTAAAACTTTGTTTTTCGAAAAACTCCCCCTCAAAAATAGGACCAATTGAAAAATTGTTGTCTTTTGAAAACATTGTGAGGGATGGAGTGTTGAACACACAATTTTGAAAGATTATGATTTGTCATCGAGAAATTCTTGAAAAATTATGTTCAACTTTTTGAAAAACCAAATGTTAGAGGACTTCTCTTCTAACGTTAAGGGTAAGCGCACTGAAACGTACACTATCCTTTTTCTTGAGCTAAAAACATTGAATGTCTTGTAAGAACAGCTCAAGACCGAGAAACGTTAATTTTCTCGTTGTGAGGATAAGTTATAAACCTTCCTTTATTTGAAGTCCGGGTTATGTACTGACATTTGCACATAAGCCATTTAGAAAATTAGAAATGACATGTTTTGAAACTATTTGCAACTCTCGCTCGAACTTCATTTACACACCCGTGTCAATGTTAATCGACATTTCTAAGCACGTAAATGTTATCGATTCCAAGAGATTTTCTGATTTTCTGATTTTGTATATATATACCTGTTGTCCTCAGCATTGCAATGTGAAGGTGGAATAGTAATTCCAACTCTTGTCGTGATGTAGCTGTCTTGTTTGCTTAAGGAAAAACTTTTGGAACCAGCTTTGAATTTGATTGTTCATTGCTGTGGTCTTTAATTCCGAGTTCTGAATGGTTATGATCAGAAGTCATTGCCATGAAGAACGAGGCCTGAACTGATGTGAACAGACATCATTGCCATGAAGACCGAGGCTTGATCTGCTGCGATCAAACGTCTTTTAAACTTTGAGGAACGGGGCCTGAAGTGTTATTTTCAGCAGACGCCATTAGACATTGATGACCGAGGCTTGAACTGCTTTGTTCAAACGTCATTTCCATGATTTCATCAAATCAAAATTCCTTGAAGCCCTGTTTTCTGAGGTATCTGTCTTTTCCGCAACCAAACTCTGAGTCCTTCCTTTATATGATTGAACGATGT
>BQNB010086672.1:12165-28124 GCA_026074375.1 Tanacetum coccineum | reverse complement strand
TTGATTTCAGAAGATGGAAAAAGAAGATGCAGTTTCTTCTTTCTACCATTAGTGTGGTGTGTGTCCTGAACACACCAATTCATGATGATGGGGATGATGCAACAGTAGAGCAAATCAAAAGAATGAATAAATGGGAGAATGATGACTATTTGTGTCATGGTATCATTCTCAATGGTAGGTCTAATTCCTTGTTTGATCTTTACCAAAATGTTTAATTTAGAAAAATACTACGGGATTCCTTGAGGATTAGAATCTTCTAAAGTTGAGTCAAACATGATACATCATGTTCAGCAATCACAAATAACTTACATGCAAAAAACTTTTTGTTTTAATGAAAATTGTGGCCCACTG
The DNA here is from genome assembly GCA_026074375.1 of Tanacetum coccineum. Lineage (NCBI taxonomy): Eukaryota > Viridiplantae > Streptophyta > Magnoliopsida > Asterales > Asteraceae > Tanacetum > Tanacetum coccineum. The sequence goes on along the minus strand of BQNB010086672.1, from coordinate 27,773 downwards.
TAAAATAAAACAAACATACACATAGGTTTAACATGTTATCGAATGATTTTAAAGCGAACAAGATGAACAATCATTGTTCTTGTCATCCCAAAACATGATAGCTAGCAATCCAATTGATCTCGAATTTTAAAATTTGCATAACAAGAATCAATCACTATCTCTATAACTAAAAAAATATGTAAATTAGAACATTAATCAAATGTATGTTCCAACTATGTATAATGTTTGAAACCAATTCTATAACAAAGCTAAAAGTTACATCTGATTCTCTTAATTACTTACCTTAAATATAGCAAAACTTGTGTGCCTACCATTTTCAAGAAGTAAGCTTCTCATTGGTATATAAAACATGTATATTTTGTTTTGGTGGTTCGGTAACATCATCTTTGCAGACCACGGTACAAACACTGATGCATTAATGTCAATATATAGTTCGTCATTGATGTGAGTATATACTAGCTCAATTCAGGTACCTAGTACCTTTGGTGTTTGGTAAACACTACTACTAAACCTTTGCATTGATACAACAGTTCAAAAAAGAGATCACCGCTCCCCAACAAGTTTAGGTATAGCCACCACGATAGTATGTTTTAACTCCACATCGGCCTTTGCTCTATGATGACATCAAATAATGTCATATTTATAGCATCATTTACCCCATGATTCTTACCCACTTTGTATAATTATTGCAAAGAATTGTTACTTAATCGTTTATATTTGAGAAATGCAGTAATTATGAAGTACATGGTAAAGATTAGCATGAAGGCACGCATTTTGGAGCTTAAACGAGATAAAAGACCATTGCCTGACTTTGAAAAATACGCCGGATCAACATCTACGATACGCCGTATATGAAACTTTGGTCTACAAAGAAGAGAACTGGATTTACATCAATACGTCGTATCCATCAAGAAGATACGGCGTATCCGTGCTTCAAAGACCACAAAGGAAACAAGTCCAATACGTCGTATCCAGGAAAGGCAATACGCCGTATTCGAGCTATATGGGAATAAAATATTTTGGAAGATATCAAACGTGGTCCCTACTCCAAGAAACCTCTCGATATGCCATATTGACCTCAGTCAATACGCCGTATCGAAACCGACTCCAGACCCTATAAATACAAAACTCAAAAATGATTTTTAAGTGTGCTAAATCATATCTACGATACTCTAACCTCAGAAGTCGATTTTCAGAAGATAAAGAGCAGAGAAGAGGTATTGCAACACGATCCAATTCCATAGGAAACAACTTGTAATCTCCTATACTCTTGTAATCATTCAGTTTTTGGTATCATTCGTTAATTCGGTTAGGTTACCTAGGCTAGATTATTACTTTTGTATTGATTATGATGTTTGAGGGCTCATACCTTCGGGTATTAGCCATTATTATGAAGATTTTAATGCTTGGTTTGTTTATATCGATTACTTCATTTATCGTTGGTTATTGATTATGTTTATCACATGATACTTGTTTATGTGCTTTAATATGCGACCTATTATTCAACTGGATCTAGTGAGACGGACCAAGTAATCTAGACACCATGATAGCTCTCCATATAGTGATTTATATATTTAGACGAATAGGACCACAAATAATGGCCTATCCTTGCCTTTAGAATAGTGAGCTTAGTTGAGCCTGAAGGTAACCTTGGTATCAACGAGTACGTTCTTATTCTATTGGTAAGGACTCAGATAATGGACTACTATAGTATAAATTGCCAATACGCAGTAAGTGGGTAAACTCCTTAGGGTTTAACAAGATCACCATTGCTTTAATCCCTAAGATAGATTATAATCAGTAAAAAGGATGCTTTATGCGGATACGATTATTTATTCTTAGTATCTAGGTCTTAGGAAGAAGTACTGCCTAAGTCTTAAGAATGATATGCCACCTCGAGATAAGTAGTCATTGCACTAAATAAACAAACCAACATTCTAAATGGATTAATAATGGTTAATATCGTTTTCTTAAATATGGCTAGACCGCTCTTCTATCTTCTGTCAATTTTCTTTTGTGTGTTGTTGCGTCTTAGATTGATTTTAGTCACCACTAAACATGTCCCAGTCTCTCAGGCTCAACCCCCTATCCATTAGAATTAGGATTAACATAGGTTTAGCATAGGTTTAACATAGAATAGGATTAACCTAGTTTAGATAACCAAAATATTAATAAATTGATAGTGTCTCTCTCTCTCTGAGTGATCGACACCATACTTACCACGAAACTCCCATCGATTAGGTACACTGCCCGTGAAAGTGTTGTTTTAGGTAATGTCGGCAAAATATAAATGTAAAACTTGAATAATCATAAAACAACCTACACTGCGACACATCAACCTTTTTGGCGCCATTGCTTGGGAGTGAGGATTTAATCTTGATTTTTATTAGATATTTTGGTTTTTAACATTAGACTAATTTAACCCTTAGGATTAGTGTAAATTAGAATTGTGTAAATTAGATTAGTGTAAATTAGATTAGTGTATAATTTTGTAGAACTTTGTAAAATCTTGTATAATTTCTTGTATATTTGTTAGTTTAATTATTTATTATTTTCGTTGTTTATTTGTTTAATTGTTTTTTCTAACACACTATTTTGGCTGATAACCTGATACGGCGTATCCAATGGAAGTGGATACGACGTATCCAACTTTCTTGTCCAATATAGTGTATTCATTCAACAGATTAATACGGCGTCTTCAAATCAATTAAATACGGCGTATCGATCGTCTGATACAATCACAGAACTGGTTTTTCACATTTGATTTATGTATATCTGTACTTTCTTTCTCCAGAGCCTATCCTACTGATTGTTTATCCTCTATTTCAGATTGTGCATGACAAGGAGTTCAACAAATGAACTATTTACACCTTACAAGGAACCGGAACGAGAATTATGATCATCTAGGAAGCATCTCAAGACACTAAGTCTTGACGAATCAAGATCGCCCGTATTCGATCTATTTTATGAGATAGAAGAAAATTATGAGGAAGAAGTTACGAAAACAATGGAGGAAACCATGGAACAGTACATGAGCAAGACCCAGGCTGAATATGGATTAGGGATTGCTAGGCCAAAAATTGATGACAAAGATCACTTTGAACTGAAAGGCAAAATTCTTAAGGAATTACGAAGCAACACCTTCAGTGGTTCTGAACATGAAGATGCAAACGATCACATCGAGAAAGTTCTAGAGATTGTTGACTTATTCCACATTCCTAACATTACTCAAGATCAGATAATGCTTAGAGCCTTCCCTTGTCCCTAACTGGAGCCACGATCCGCTGGCTAAGAAACAAACCATCTGGTTCAATTACAACTTGGGAGGATCTAAGAGTCAAATTTCTGGAAAGAATTGCCCACATCTTTATAACGAGTTTATATCTGCTCGAAAACTGCCAAGAAGATGAGTGGAAAAAACAACTTTTCAGCAAGAACAGATGAAACCATTACCAATCATAGGGAAAGATTTAAAGAACTCTTGATGCCATGTCCTCAACACCTATCTGACAGAATAGTAGGGATCACCTGATCTAGATTTTTAACAATGATTTGGATTTTCCAACAAACATATTCATGGATTCAAAAGGTGTCATACCTACCAAGACGGCTGCAGATTCAAAGATAGCCATCCAAGAGATGGCGGAATATTCCCAAAAGTGGCACAACGAAACATCTAGGGCAAGAAGTACTGAAACTTCTAACGGATTAGCTGCAATCCAAGCTTAACTCAACAATCTCGGAAGGGAAATCAAGAAGGTGAATGAAAAGGTTTATGCTGCTCAAGTTGGATGTGAACAATGTAAAGGACCCCACTACACCAAAGATTGCCCACTCAAAGAAGAAGGCAAAACACTCGAGGAAGCATATTATACTCAGTTTGTTGCACCTTACTAAGGAGGGGGGTATAGAGCAGCAGCTCTAGGATTCTACCAAAGGAACAACACAAATCCTTCGTATCAAGAACGAAGGCAATCTATGGAGGATACCCTGAGCAAGTTTATGAGTGAATCAGCGAAACGACATGAAGAAAACTCCGATTTAAGCAAGCAATTTAGGGCTTCCACTGACGCTGCCATCAGGAACCATAGAGCTTTGATTAAAACATTGGAGGTTCAAATCGGGCAAATAAGCCAGGTACTTTAAGAGAGAGGATTTGGAAGTCTACCTAGCTCTACTGAAGCCAACCTGAGAGATCATGTCAAGTCAATCTCGTCCACTGATGAAGCTGATTTGAAACTGATACGCCGTATTGGTTCAGACCAATACGCCGTATCCGACCCTCAGAACAGGAGACTAATGTTCGAGTCAAGACAAACGAAAATTCTGTTTCCAAATCATTTGAATGATTACTACTGTGATGAAGAAAAGGGATCGTATGGACCGTAATTTTTGGAAGCTAACTCACTTGAAGCTTTACTTATCGATAATCCATACCTCGAAAGGAGAAAGACCCAGGAAGTTTCACTTTACCCTGCTATATCAATAATGTTTGCTTTGATAATGGCTTGTTGACTTAGGAGTCAGCGTAAGTGTCATGCCTCTCTCGACCAACCTTAACTTAGGTTTAGGCGAATTAGCTCACACTAAGTTGACAGTTGAATTAGCAGATAGGACAAAAAATAGGACCGTCATCCACGTGCATCTCTGACTCCGGTAATCTACCCTTAGATATATCGATTACTATGTTGAAAACCCCTACTACCTTAGTAGGGGTTGTATTTTACCCCTACTATGTTGAAATCCCTTTTATCTTAGTAGGGGTTTTATGCTCTAACCCCTACTATGTATAATAACCCATACTGCAATAGTAGGGGTTGATTATTAAATCCCTATTAGGACAGTAGGGGTTCTAACATAGAACCCCTACTACGTATAAAACCCGTATTAGGATAGTAGGGGTTACAACCAAGAACCCCTACTAAGGTAGTAGGGGTCATTATGCGCAGTACGGGATAAAACATAAAACCCCTACTAAGCTAATAGGGGTTTTCAACATAGTAGGGGTTGTATCTCTTTCGTAGAACTTTTTTTCTAATATATTAACCTTTCAAAAAAAGGGGTAAGTGATGCATCTAGCGATTAAGGGTTGCTCAAAAAATTGATGGATCTAAGAACTCTTTAAAATTGAAACGAATGTGATTAAGTAGTGTATTCATTAACACAAGAGGAATAAAGAACCACCATGGTTGACATAACCATACGAATTATATATTCGTCTTAAACATATAGTCAAGATAGGCTTGAAACTCGACTCAACTCCATCATAAGGACTAAATTTTCCATTTTGATGTTATTGACACAATGAAGCCTGACTCGAATAAAAGTAACAATACATTACTAAAAATTAAACATAAAATTATTCTAGTAAAATAAATCAAACATACACATAGGTTTAACATGTTATCGAATGATTATAAAGCGAACCAGATGAACAATCGTTGTTCTTGTCATCCCAAAACACGATAGCTAGCAATCCAATTGATCTTGCATAACAAGAATCAATCACTATTTTTAGAACTAAAAAATATGTAAATTAGAATATAAATCAAATTTATGTTCAGACTATGTATAATGTTTTAAACCAATTCTATAACAAAGCTAAAAGTTACATCTGATTATCTTATGCTATAGTGTTTATGCGAGGCACTACTTAAACGCATTCAGCCTTTCAGTTCCGGGTTCCATTCACCTAGTGTAGCAATCCTACACTAAAATAAGTTGCAAGTTTGACAAGTGTCGCAACACAAGTCTTATATCCTAGTACCATGCACCCCGTTTATGGTGGGAGTGAGGAGGGGCTAATCTCCTAATAGCGCTATCCATAAGTACTAACGTCTCAATCCCGTTGAGGGGGATATAGTGAGCTAAAAGTAGTGGCGGTTTCCAAGCATCAAACAACATACATATCAAGTACAATGTTCAAAGTTCAACACGTTCAAATCAAGTTCAATAAGTTTAAAAAGTTTTAAACAAAAGAAGTACGAGCATAGTAGTTAAATACACAACACCATGCTTTTCACCCCAAAATCGTAAAAACGGTAAAAGAGGTGCTGTGAGAAACTCACCTTAATCAAATGTATCAAATCAAACAACTCAACACGAGCAAATGAGAAAAGTTCCATAAGGAACACGGTCTAAAAAAAACAAACGGTTTCATCTCGTCCATCCATTTTATTTCTATCTAATGGTTTATATTAATTCTTATTTTAATTTAATTAAAAAACCCACTTTCATCCTATTTTTTAAAAATTAAATCATCTTTCTATAGAGGGGCACTTCTATATACTTTCGACGAACTTTTTTTTCGATTTTTTTTCAGTCACGTCTGAAAAAATCACATGTGATTTCATAAAATCACATGTGATTGTGATACAAATCACATGTGATTTTTTCAGACGTGATTGAAAAAAAAATCGAAAAAAGAGTTCGTCGAAAGTATATAAAAGTGCACTCTACAGAAAGATAAAAAAAATACTCGTTCGAGAATCCTTTCGACGAACTTCTTTCCCCTTGTCCGGATTTTTTTCAATCACACGTCCTGATAAAAAAAATCGCATGTGAATTGTGATACAAATCACAGTGGTAGATACATTACATTCACATGTGATGTTTTTCAGACGTTACTGAAAAAAAAAATCGAAAAAAAAGTCGTCGAAAGTATATTGAAGTGCCCCTTTATAAAAAGATAAAAAAATACTCGTCGCGATACTTTCGACGATCTTTTTTCCCCATTTTTTTCAATCACGTCTGAAAAAATCACATGTGATTTCTTAAAATCACATGTGATTTTTTCAGACGTGATTGAAAAAAAAATTGAAAAAAAGTTCGTCAAAAGTATATAGAAGTGCCCCTCTATAGAAAGATAAAAAAATACTCGTCGCGATGGTGTATTTTTGTTCGTTTAACGATTTATCGTTTGCTAGATATTTGAGTTTTAAGAAAAAGATGGGAAAGTGGGTTTTTTTATTATGATGAAAAATGAGTGGTTAGAATTCACCCATTTGTTCTTTAAGATGACCATGTTCTTTATGAATCTCACCTCCCTTAATCAAATGTATCAAATCAAACAACTCAACACGAGCAAATAACTTCACGTCTCAACCGCGACCTATAATATATTTATATAGCGGTACGTGACTATAAGAACATATACCATATAATCATATCTAGCATATATATAATTATATATTATTATCTCCAAGTGCGACGCAAAATATTTATTTTGACACACCTACATCGGTATTACATTTACCGCAAAGTTTCCATTTTTAGAAAGTTGCCAAAAGTAAGGATAATATAAATCCGAAATAACATTTCGTTATTATTTAACTAACATTACGAACCCTTTTCTCATAAAAGACCATATTCAAAAATATATCCAAGTTTGACTTTCAAAAGTAAAACTTCGTAGTTGACTTTTACACCAAAAAATACAAAATTTTAATTTGGCCGCAAAACGTTCGTTATTTAGAGTTACGAGACGGTCCACCTAGCGAAACGTAGCTAAAGGCGGACTCTTTCACTTTTCAATATCAAAAATAACTTTCAAACATTTCTCGACTCACTACGAGGCGGTCAAACTTTCTGGTCAAACTTAGTCAACGCAAAATCATTTAAAATGACATTTTTACTTAAACCAACTATCAAAACATGTTTAACTAGCCTATTTACATATACTAAAACCATCAAACTTCAATTAGTAATCAAATATACTTTCAATAATTTTCCAAACTTGAATCCTATAGCACATAATATATAACATGCAATAACATCAAATTAATCACACAAGAATATAACTAGAATACTCACAAAGCTATAACAAAAAATTTGTTTTGGCTTCCCCTTGTTGGTTCGAAATCAGACGCAACCCCAAAACCAAAACCGAAACCTTTTTCAACAAAACCAACTTACTAGAACACTAATCTAACAACTATAAACACCCTCTTGAGATCAAAACATCAAGAAATCAACCAAATTTCTAACTTTCAAAATACTTATTGCATGTGGGATTTACTTAGTAGGATATGTAGGCCTTGATGAGAGGATTAAGAAAATGTATTTAGATCGTATTACATGTCGAAAAATCGACGGGTTTGGGTGGTTTGAGAGGGTGGCCGGTCGTGGAGTGCAAAAGGGGAGGGAGGAAGAACAAAATTTTGTAAAAGAAAAATATGGAAGTATTACATCCTTTTTATAGAGAATTAGTTTGGACACTTGACACTTTTAGTCCCTCCTTCCTTAAAGTCCTTCTATTTTTAGTACAAAGGTTTTTATTTGTCATTTTAGTCGACCAAAGACTCGGGTCACACCACATTCGTAAATATTTTTATTCCGTCCCAATAAATTTATTTTAAAACATTTAATAAAATGTTAAATCACGTAAACCTCGATTCTTGACACGCTTTTTTTTACAAATACACGGGGAAAAGACATAAAATACAAAAATAAATAAAATCTCGCTCTCGGAGAAAAATATAAAATTTTCAAACTTTCTCAAACGCTTTAAACAGATAAAATCCAAAGCACGATTTGAAATTAACCAATAACGGTGATTTTCACTAAACCCTCTCAAAATAAAAATAAATATTTCTAATTAAATAGAATCATAGCTCGAAATAAACATTGGCTTGAAACACGAGTTGTCACAAAACAAGCGTTAATTGCTCAGAGAAATGTGACCACATAAAAGTGACTCCAAAAATTATTAAGAGAGTCAAATATCGTTCGTTTGCTTTCGGTTACTGACTTTAAAATTGACGGATGTCACAGTTTTCCCCCATAAAGGAAATTTCGTCCCGAAATTTTAGTTGCTCGTCCTAAGCCGTAGCGCTCGTGAACAGTTGCGGATACTTGCGCTTCATCTCGTCTTCTCGTTCCCAAGTAAATTCTGGTCCTCGTCGGGAATTCCAACGAACTTTTACAATAGGAATCCGACTCCTTTTCAGCTTCTTGACCTCACTGTCCATAATTTCAATAGGTTCCTCAACAAAACATAGTTTGTCGTCGATTTTGATCTCTTCTAGTGGTACGTGAAAATTTACATTGGCCAGACATTTCTTCAAGTTTAACACGTGGAACGTGTCGTGAATGCCTACAAGTTCTTACGGTAGACGCAATCGATAAGCAACAGGACCCACTCATTCGACAACCTCGAACGGTTCTACATAACTCGGTAAAAGTTTGCTTCTCTTACAGGACCACGCCTTTCCAAGGCGACACTTTGAGTAGTACTTTATCACCGACACCGAACTCTAACAGCTTTCGTCGATTGTCGGCGTAGCTCTTCTGGCGATCTCGTGTAGCCTTCAATCTTTCCTTTATTTGAACAATCTTGTCGGTAGTCTCTTGGACAATCTCTAGTCCAATTAGCTTTCTTTTTCCTACCATTGCCCAAGTTATGGGAGTTCGACATTTTCTTCCATACAAAGCTTCAAATGGAGCACATTTCACGCTTGTGTGGTAACTGTTGTTGTACACTGGTAGATGAGTATCCCAGTTACCACCAAAATCTATTACGCAAGCTCAAAGCATATCTTCCAAAGTTTGAATGGTACGCTCACTCTGACCATCGGTCTGGGGATGGTAAGCAGTACTCAAATCCAGTTGCGTTCCTAATGCCTTCTGTAGCGATTGCCAAAATTTTGATGTCTTCACGAATAGATAAGAAATGTGCAGATTTGGTCAGTCGATCGACTATGACCCAAATCGCGTCATGTCCACTACTGGTCCTCGGTAATCTTGTTATGAAGGCCATATTGATATTCTCCCATTTCTACTCTGGAATCTCTGGCTGTTGGAGCAATCCCTATGGTTTATGGTGTTCTGCTTTGACTTTAGAGCAAGTCAAACATTTACTAACATATAGCGCAATATCCTTCTTCATTCCGGGCCACCAATATAAGTCTCGTAAATCATAGTACATCTTGTCTGCTCCAGGATATACAGTATACTTTGTAGCGTGGGCTTCATTCATGATCAAAGTTCTTAAATTTCCATAAACTGGCACCCAAATTCTTTCAGCAAGATACAATCCGCCATCTTCTTTTCTCTTGAACTGCTTGTCCAATCCTTTCAGCATTTCTGCTAGAGTGTTGGCGCCCTTGAAAGCTTCGCTCTGAGCTTCTAATATCTTAGCCTTAATGCAAGAGTGAATTGTCATGCTCATAGCTCGAGCTCGTCTCGGTTTCATCCGCTCCTTCTGGCTCAAAGCATCAGCTACTATATTCGCCTTACCTGGATGGAAGCGAATCTCGCAGTCATAATCACTGAAAGGTTCTATCCATCATCTCTGACGCATATTTAATTCTTTTTTATCGAATATGTGCTGAAGGCTTTTATGATTAGTGTAGATAATACACTTTGTCCCGTACAAGTAGTGTCTCCACATTTTGAGAGCAAATACCACTGCACCCAACTCCAAATCATGAGTGGTGTAGTTCTTCTCATGGATTTTGAGTTGTCTGGATGCATATGCTATCACTTTGTTTCTCTGCATCAAAACGCAACTAAAACCTTGGTTCGATGCGTCACAGTAAACTACAAAATCATATGCGCCTTCAGGAAGTGCCAGAATCAGAGCATCAGATAACATGTCCTTTGATGTTTGAAAAGCGATCTCCTGCTCATCACCCTACTCGATCTTCTTGTGTTTCTGAGTCAACAAGGTGAGAGGTTTTGCAATCTTTGAGAAGTTTGCGATAAATAGCCTATAATATCCCGCCAATCCTAAGAATGAACGGATCTCGGTTGGGGTCTTTGGGGGCTTCCAATTCTTTACTGCCTCAATTTTGTTGGGATCTACATGTATTCTCATTGTTCACTACATGTCTGAGAAAACGGACCTCTTGTAACCAAAATTCACATTTCGAGAATCTCTCGAACAATTTCTCCTTTTCAAGCAACTCCAATATCAACTTTAGGTGAACTTCGTGCTCCTCTTTGGACTTTGAATAACTCAAGATGTTGTCAATAAAGACAATGACAAACTTGTCAAGAAACGGCTTACATACACGGTTCATAAGGTCCATGAATACCGCGGGAGCGTTAGTCAGACCGAAAGGCATGACCGTGAATTTAAAATGTCTGTACCTCATCCTGAATGCCGTTTTGGGAATGTATTCTTCACGTACTCTCAACTAATGATAGCTTGATCGAAGGTCTATTTTCGAGAAATACCGTGACCCTTGCAACTGATCGAACCTGGAAAGAGGGTAGCGGTTCTTGATAGTTAGCTTGTTCAGCTCTTGATAGTCTATGCACATACGGAATGAACCATCCTTCTTTTTCACAAACAATACAGGAGCTCCCCATGGCGAAGAACTAGGTCATATGAAACCTTTGTCTTAGAGCTCTTTAAGTTGGTTGGACAGTTCTTGCATTTCTGTAGGTGCCAAACGATAAGGCGATTTTGCGACAGGCATAGCTCCAGGAATAAGATCTATCCAAAACTCCACTTCGCGAGATGGGGGTAAACCTGATAAATCTTCCGGAAACACACCAGGAAAGTTACGTACAACATGGATATCTTTGAGTTTCTGCCCGTCTACTTTCATTGTCTTTAACTATTTCAGGTCCCCTTCGGGACGTTCTCCATGAACTTCCAGAATCTCCCCGTTAGATAATAGAATTTGGATAATTTTCTCAAAGCAGACTATCTTAGCTCTACGCTTGGATAACCAATCCATTCCCACAAGCACTTCGAAACTACCATGTCCAATAGGAATCAAGTCGATGATAAATGTATGACCTTCTAGTTCTAGTCTACAACCTCGAGCAATCTTATTGGTTTCTACTTTTACGCCGCTTGCTATTTCAATCTCGTAACCGGGGCTTATAATACTAGTTTTTATATCAATCAATGGCAAAAAGTTGGTAGATATAAAGCTATAATCAGCACCAGAATCAAACAGAACTGTAGCGAAATGATCGTTCAGAGAAAATGTACCCGTCACGACGTTAGGATCTTGTGGAGCTTCAGCAACACCTACAATAAAGGCTCTACCATGTGCTTGATTCCTGTTGTTCCCTTAGTTGGGGTTCCCTTCAATTGCTAGCACAGGGTTTGGGCAATTCCCTCCTGAGGTAGTGGCTAGGTTCATCCTTGGGTAATTTCTCCTAAAGTGGTTAGGATCTCCACACTCAAAACAAGTCGGTCTTGGTCTTTCATTAGCAGCTCTACCCGTGCAGTATCGGGTAAAGTGACCCACTTGGTTACATCAATTACACACAGGGCGATTACTGGAAGTTGCACTTTGCAGACTTTGGGTGTTGACCAGCATACTGACGCTGCACTTGTCCTTGATCTGGAGCAGTCATAGCAAAGTTCCTTCCAGATCTCCGTCTCTTGTTCCAATCATCCCTTCCTCAGTTTTAGTTCTGATCATTTGACCTCTTCTTGTTTCCAGCAATTTCCTGTTTCTTGAAAATCCCATTCTTAATACCATCGGTGGTCAAACGGTTGGCCATACTGATAGCACTCTGAATAGTAGTAGGTTTGAATGAGGTAACATGTTCCCTAATCTCGGGAGCCAAACCCCGAATGTAGCGATTGAAACGCTGGTTCTCTGGGGTGACCATGTGTGGCACCAACCTTGCCAACTCATGAAGTCTAGCCGTATACCCGTCAATATTTGACCCAACCATCTTGTGATTCCAGAATTCTGATTCCAACTTCTGAATTTCATCATCGGGACAATATTCCTCCATCAGTGACTTCTTAAAATCTTCTCAAGGTTGGGCTATAGTAGCTGCCCGTCCTCGGGTCTGAACAATGGTATTCCACCAAGTTAGGGCGTGGCCTTGCAACATACAGGACATGAATTCGACTTGGCTTTCTGCGGGACACTTACTGATATGGGGCACCGACTTCATGCTTTTAAACTAAGTTAACAATCCAACTGCACCCACTGTGCCGAAAACATCCTTGGCACCACATGACCTAAATGTCTTGTAACTACAGCTTTGGGTGACATCTCCTTGATTTGCTCGGTTTCCTCCGAGGGCTTAAACCAGTTAGGTTAGCAGATTCGGCAATGCGGTGTTAAGTTGTCGTGCTACTTCATCTGCTGTTTCATTGGGAGGGTTGGTGTCGTTGACAATGTTGCTACGCGTGCTTCTTCACGCCATAATTCTACAGTTTAACATAAAAATTCACTTTATTAGAATTTTGACGAACCGCACCTTCAAACAGTTTATACATATTTACAGAAATATAGTTAAGGAATGAACTTGTTTAGAAAATTTTCAACTCAGTTAGGGTTGAAGATAGCTCTTTTAAACGAAGTTTTTTTTTAATATAAATGTGGGTTCAAAATTTTCTCAAATATATATTTGGTGGGTTGTTAATAAATCGAAAGTTAATTATAAAAATGTAGGTTTAGTTGAGCTATTTAAGAGTTTATCGTTTTATTCATTACATAATCAAGTAGTAAATAACCAGATAATTATGTCAAAAATTTTAACTCGTACAACAAGGTTATCAAAATTTTATCAAGTCAAAATATATGAAATCGACCGAGTGAATAAACAGAGACAACGCAACACAATATCTTTCCCAAGAGATAATGATATCAATATCAGTCAAAATTTAACACTTAAGTTATACAATCAATTCAAATAGTTCATTATATCAATATAGAAAGGAACTACATAATCAGTAATTTAAAAAAGCATGAAATTAACCGTGCGGGTAAGCTACCCCAGTACACCATCATTGGTGCATCTGCCACCAACTAAACCAGAATAAGATTGATAGAGTCGGGACAAAACACCGCCTGCTTCTTCTTTTGGCCCCAAACTCTCTATAGTCGCGTTGTATCCATGTCATTTGAGTATCCACCTCATATTATCCAAGCCTCGCCCATCCTCAAGCAAATTCTTCAAAAGGTCTTAAGCCAAGTAGCAACTTGAATCTTAATTTCACAACTCATCAAACATGAACTGCCATGAACTTAAGTTAGAAGTTGGTAAAAAGGCTCAATGTTCTTGAAAAATTGACTCAACTTTGGGGTCGCTCAGAAACAATCTTGAGTCACTGAACACGGTGTTTGTGAAGAAATCTTGAAAAAATAACTCAACTTTGGGGTCGCTCAGAAGCAATCTTAAGATGAGACCTTAGAGGTTTGTGCATAAATTGACTCAAACAATGAACTGAATATGAAATATCAGGCCTTATATCCAATTCAGTTGGTTCATTTTTAATAGACAAGTTTTGCTCCAAAGAGTAGCTGATGGCTTGCAAGCCAAGAGACCAAAAGCACGTAAAAGATCCAAACAGTACTTTCTTTAAGACAAACATAGGCCTTGTTCAGTTTTACGAATTTCAATTCCTAAAAAATACTTCAACTTCCCAAGTCCTTAATTTCAAATTTGGTTTTCCAGAAATTTTTAAATTTCTCTATTTCATTAGTGTTGTTCCCAGTGATTATTATATCATCAACATATACCAATAAAGCAACGAAATTTCCATTTTCAGACTTGGTAAAACAAGAATAATCACTTTTACTTTGTTTAAAACCATTTTCAAGTAAAGTATGGCTTAACTTGGCATTTCATTGTCTGGGTGCCTGTTTTAACCTATAAAGAGATTTTTTGAGTCTACAAACTCTCTTATCACCATGATTAAAAAACCCTTCAGGTAGGTCCATATACACAGTCTTTGATAATTCACTATACAGAAAAGCATTATTAACATCAAGCTGGTACATAGGCCAATCATTTTGCACAACAAGAGTAATTAAGCATCTAATAGTAACAATCTTGACAACAGGAGAGAAAGTTTCATCAAAGTCTATGCCCTTTTTCTGATTATAACTTTTAATAACATATCTAGCTTTGTATCTCTCTATTTCACCATTAGACTTGTATTTAATCTTAAACACCCATTTACCACCTATAGATTTCCTACCCTTAGGTAATTCAGTAATCTCCCAAGTGTCATTCCTATATAAGGCATCCATCTCCTTATTCATTACCTCAATCCAGTGTTGATCCTAACAAGCTTCTCAATAAGTTTCTGGTTCAAAGTTCTTATTTAATTCAGTGACAAAACACTTATTTTCTTTACTTAGTTTTGAATAGTTATCATATTTTTTTAAACCAAGCTTAACTTTTGATTCAACAACACACTCATTATATTTGTTTGGGAAAACAAAAAATCTTTCCGACCTTCTTAGAGGCTGATTGA
This sequence comes from Tanacetum coccineum, assembly GCA_026074375.1. NCBI lineage: Eukaryota > Viridiplantae > Streptophyta > Magnoliopsida > Asterales > Asteraceae > Tanacetum > Tanacetum coccineum. The sequence goes on along the minus strand of BQNB010086672.1, from coordinate 12,586 downwards.
TTTGAACAACATCAGGACTTTGAACATTTTCATTTTCACCCTCAGAAATATTTATATTATCCTCAAGTGTTGCAGCCATCTCATTCTCAGTTGCAGACCCATTGGAACCAAGAGAATGCATCCCCTCATTCTCACCATGGTCAATAGTTGGGCTGCCAACCTGAGAAGACTTGCTACCCTCACCACTTGGACTACTATTTATTCTCTCTTCATCACAGTGTCAGGAATCTCATTACTAAAATTACCAAAGAAATTTAAATGACTGAGATCCTGACTATCATTAGTAGTCATTAGTAGGGACAATTGATGTTGTATCAGTTTTCAAAGGAAAAATATTTTCAAAAAATTTTACATCTCTTGTAAAAATAAATTGTTTTCTTTCCAAACTATACAATTTATAACCTTTTTTCACATTTGACTA
>BQNB010086672.1:0-11745 GCA_026074375.1 Tanacetum coccineum | reverse complement strand
GAGAATGCATCCCCTCATTCTCACCATGGTCAATAGCTGGGCTGCCAACCTGAAAAGACTTGCTACCCTCACCACTTGGACTACTATTTATTCTCTCTTCATCACAGCGTCAGGAATCTCAATACTAAAATTACCAAATAAATTTAAATGACTGAGATCCTGACTATCATTAGTTGTCATTAGTAGGGACAATTGATGTTGTATCAGTTTTCAAAGGAAAAATATTTTCAAAAATTTTTACATCTCTTGTAAAAATAAATTGTTTTCTTTCCAAACTATACAATTTATAACCTTTTTTCACATTTGACTACCTAACTAAAACACAATTTTCAGCTGCTACTAAACTTATCATTATCTGTAAGAATAGTAGCAAAACAAAGACACCCAAAACTTCTTAAATGATTCAGGTTAGGTTTTTTTTACTAAAAACAAGATTATAAGGAGACTTCCCACTCTGCATTGATGAAGGCAGTCTATTAATCAAATAACAAGCAGTCAAAATGCATTCATACCATAAATTCAAAGGCAATCCCCCATCAATCATAAGGGATCTTGCCACATTTAGCAAATGCCTATGTTTCCTCTCAACTATACCAGTCTTGTAGTGTATAAGCAAAAGAAGTTTGATGAATAATTCCATTATTAGCACAAAAAGTTTCAAAAACTTTATTTACAAATTCAATATCATTATCACTTCTAAAAACCTTAACAAATTTCCAAAATTGATTTTTAATCAAGTTATAAAAAACAAGGAGGTAGTTATAGACTTCATCCTTGGTTTTGATCAAACACACCCAAACAACTCTAGTATAGTCATCAACAATAGTGAGGAATTAATTAAACCCTTCCTTACTAACAACTTTGTAAGGCCCCCAAAGGTCAAGATGAACTAATTCACCCAACATAGAAGATTTATGATCACTTAAAGGAAATGGTTCTCTAGTTTGTTTAGCCATTTGACAGATTTCACAAAAATCAGAATTAGTTGACATAGTTTCTTCAAAAATAATGTCATTTCCTAAAACTTTTAAAACTTGATTAGAGGGATGACCAAGTCTATTATGCCAGACTTGTGTATAAATCTTAGTCAGGTTACCAAAACCAACCTTTTAAAAGGTTAATTATGCATAAATCTTTTGAGATTAACACTGCTAAGGTCACAAATCCACACAATCGTAATGAATTGTGTTGGTGATTTGTGCCAAGGTCACAAATCCATACAACTATGATTTGTGTTGGTGATTTGCGCTAACGTCACAAATCCACACAGTCGTGATTTGTGCTAAGGTCACAAATCCACACAATCGTTATTGTTTAATTGTTTGTTTGTTTTAATGTTTTATTTGTTTTCTCCTCCAGTCCGAGCTTTCGCGATTTCGCCGCTCGGACTGCGGGGGAGTATTAGAGGATAAATTAGTTGGTCCATGCCCGGTCTGTGGGTTATGGGTCCATTAGGGTTAGGTTTATACTACATTTGTAATCTATAAATAGTGAGGATATTAAAGTATTACCTACGAGATTTTCATTATCCAACATTTTATGGGGTTATAGCCTGTAGAGACTTATGACTTATAAGCCCTTTCATAAGCACGCATGACAAACGAGATTAATTTTATTAGCCGACTTATTTTAAAAGCCCAAGCCCTGATAAACAACTCACCAAACATACACTTTGATGTAAGCCTTCAAATTTTTTTCTTCTGTTGGACTAATCTCGTAAACCACATGAGCGTAGGGGTCACTACAACAAAATGGGGCTAATATAGAGGTAGAGATTTGTTGTAAATCCGTTGCAATTGGTCATTTGCAACGGATTTTCAACAGATTACTACCGTTGTATAAATGCTCCATGGAAATTTTTATTGCAACGGATTTGCAATGACTTAAAAAATATTGTAACGGTTTTCCAATGAAAAAAAATCCTTCATAAATTCTTGAATGTTTGCAACAGAGACTTTTTCAAACGGGTTTGCAACAAGAATAATTGCCACAAATTTGCAATGGTATTAACCGTAACGATACTGCAACGGTATCAATTTAGGACAGACTTGCAACAGTTAAGAGAGACTTTGCAATGGTCGTTGCGATGAACATTTTCTTTACAAAAATATTAATTTATAAGAAATCTGTAACAAACATTCTAAATGCACAAATCAACCAAAAATCAATAATAATATTAAAAGTGTAACAAAGTAATCAAACAGTATAGCATGACATTTTATTTTGTCCACATGACCAAATTTGAAGTGGACAATGAACCCATTAAGAAAAACGTGAGCATAATAGATCCGTCATTGAACATCATCGTACACATCTACATAAGATTATTGTTAACGCTATCATTACCAATGTCTATATTTATCGAGTCGGGGTGAGTTACAATTGGGCTTAGATTTTTGTACATGAATAGGCTATTACACTTGCAATGTTTAGTAATTTAGTTCACAGCTATTGGTGGTAACACCAGATATCAGTTCCACCGCTTTTCACAACACTCTACAATCTCTCGTTCAATATTTTCTCAATTTCACTTCACGTGTTTTCTCTAGTAGCTATATGCTTATATCAGTGCTAGCTCCTTTAAAAGCTGCAATATAATTAATACTTGATATCAAACAGCAATAGTGATATCAAACAGCAATATTGTTAAATATCATTTTCTATTGAGCTTAGTTAAAGGACCAAAAGAAACATAGTAATCTCACATTGTATTTAAAGTAGGAAACAACTCTTTCTAGGTGCCCGAACTGGGTAACTTCTACGTGAATTGTATACTTGCTCCTTACTGAATATTTTAGCGGTTTCTTGCTTGTTTAAACCTTAAATATCACCATACCTGAATACAAAGAGACACAAATCATAAATGAGACAACAAAATTATTTTATAAAGTGTGATTAGGTGAGTAAAAAGAAACAAAGAAGGTACTTTTCGCTAGAATTCAGCGAATAAACATAAACAGTTCTTTCGATTTCGATTCGGTTAATCTTTTTTTTGTTCACCCATATTACGGAATAGAGTAGGTGTGTGTAAATATGAGTATGCAACAAAGCAACCGATGTTCACGAACCTAATTCCTTGAAAGGTTTGCCTATTATAATCTTCCTTTTAATGTGGATGGTCGATTCATCCACCATAAACAGGTGTTGGGGAAAAGAATTTCCCGAACCGAATTCCTTGAAGCAAAACGTGCATTTAAAAGTCTTATTTTTGTTAAGAAGACTTTGTATTATGTCCACGAAGTTAAAATGACAACAAAACGAATAACATACAAAATAAGCATATATATAATCATTACATAAAAAGCAATCCAAAATCATAACAAAACACAAACATACAAAATAAGCATATACATAGAGTGGCGGCGGTGCCAGGAAATCAACTCAAAGGGGGCAATGAGCGATAAAAATGACTCGATAAAGGTTAAAAATATTATAGTAAAATTCAAAAAGGGCCAGGTCGGGTCGGTTTAATTATACACGAAATAATACTTCTTTTATGCAACTAACATTAACTAAAGCGGTGATGTATCCAAAATGAAACCATACAGTGATACTGATAATGCAATTTTGTTAAGTTACGTATAGTCTATTATCACTTATTAGATACAAACAAGTAACTGAACATATATAAACGTATTTTTTGGGTAAAGGATTTCCCGGTAAATTTTGTTACGCCAAAAAACAATTAAGTACAAAGGATGAGGGTGAGTCCCACATCTCCGCCCGTTACATAGGCAAAACAATATCCTTCGAGGAAGAAACACAACTAGAATAGACCTAGAAAAGAAACAATAATACAAGAAAATTATTTCTTCTTACGACCCCTCACTTTAATATCAAAGTTATCGCAAATAGCTTGAATTCCTATTGACTTTCATACATATCATCATCGTATGAGTCATATTCGTAATCATCATTCTCATAAGATTCCTTCCACTATTCAATCAAACTCTATGTACCATAGCCATCATTCTTAGCCAAGAAACTAGCTTTTTCATTATGAACTGAAGCAACCTCATCCTCACTATCATAATCACCCGAAGAAACAACCTTTTTCAAAGGTTTTCCCTCATCATCCACTAAAGTAACTTTCCATCAATAATCAATTTTTCAATCTTATCAATTTTCTCAATAATAGGAGTAGTATTAGGACTACTAGAATCCACCTTGCAGAATGAAGAGCCACCTAGAGTTGGCCTCTTGGCTGGCCAAATTTGAAGTTCCCTCATTGGTACCCAACATCATTTTCAACCGAGGTAAGCACATCAAAAAAGTTTAACTTACTAACCTCTTTTGTAGGCTTCACATTTTTCTTCTTATTTCCGCTAGTGTTGGCAGTAGGATTTTTATAAACAGGTTGAAAAACTTATTTTGTAGGTTTAAATCCCACCTTCTAGCCAACCTAAAACTCCTTTAGGAGTTTGACTATGCTTCTTCAAATTCTTCGTCTCACCAGCACCTATATTCCTTGGACATTCCTCTTGAACATGGCCAAAACCCTTACAACACGCAAACCTATGAGGTTTTCACTCATACTCAACACGAATATTACATGTATAAAAGCCCTCCTTAGTAATTTTAGGCATAGCCACCATAATGTTGTCTTTCAACTCCACATCAGCTCGAAGCCCAGTCATAGCTCTAGCATAGCTTGACATGTCCCATGATTGCATGCACATATAAGACATATAAGAGTCAAGAGTACCTAGTTTAGTAGCAATGGCAATCAAGCCATCCTCGCTAAATGCCGTAACAGGGACACCATGGAGTTTAACCCACACTAGAACAGTACGAACATCTTCTTTCAATAAGTTCACATCCGGATGCCACTTTTCAAGCGGATTATTGCGAATAAACCACGAACCATTTTCAAGCATTACATCCAACCCCTCTTTAGAGCTAAATTGAAAAGAGAATAACCCAGTAGACAAGCTAAACATTGATCTAACCATGCCCTATTTACCCCAAGTGTTCCTAACATAGTTAGCTACAACGGGGTAAGCCACCCGCTTTCCCAAGAAGAAACCAAACGCAGTATTAGCAAATTGTTCGCTTATAGCTCTAATAGAATCCACCGGGACAACCACATCAATCCCGTCACCCGCCGGTGTAAACAAACTACCAAAATTTAGTTTCTTCCTACTCGGTTTACCAGTAACATTAGCATAAGAACTTGACTTTACCAGGATTTGGTATCGAAATACGAGGAGACGCCGTAACACCATCACTAGCCAAATTAGGACATGTCTGCCTAGCATTCTCTGAATCACCATCACCATTCACATTCTTAGTATTCACGTTAGCATCCACGTGCTCGTTCATAGCACACGAGGATACCATGACCGTATCATTTTCTGCAATGTTAGCCAATCTTTGTTGCTTTTCCTTTACACCTCTCCCTCCCCACCGCCCTTTCTAACTAAAAAACCATGCTCCATACCTAACACATACAAACCCTAACAATATACCAGTAGCAAGATAGGTATAATCCCGAATCACACTCAACCAATCGACGAACCACAGGAAAGATAAGAAATCAGATTCACAAACCCTAGATATATTGGAATCCTAATACAGACGATTAGAGATCACAGCAAGACAGAATCACAAAAACCAAAGATAATATATCTCTAATGATCGCAGCAATTATTGATAATGCACAACCGACAAAAGGAATTAATGAATTAAGGCAATTTTGTGCAGAAAATGGAATACCACGTATAAGGAATCCCACCAAAGTAGAACAACAATACCCTAATATATTAATTGAGCTACTAACAACAAAAGATGCAATATCCAATTAAAAAAGTGTGCAAGTAATTACATTAAAGATTTAAATATTTAACACACATTCAATAATCAAAATTAAGTATTGTTTGAAGAAGAGGATCGAAAGAAAAGTTATGGGACAGTAGGGATCGCAATTTTCTCCAGAGCTACAGGGGTTTAGGTTTTTTTAGCTGTAAGATACATATATAAACGTAAGTCAAATTAAAAATGGCTAAAGTTGTACTATCAAAATAAATAGATCTTTATAATTTTTTATAAAAATTAGATATTTATAAACTTGTGTAATATGGATGTGTTTTTTTAATTGTTAAAATGGATCATTTTAGAAAGACGGAAATTAAACATACAATGTATACCTTATTTTTTAACTCAAACAAAAGCACAAAATAGTGACAAACAAAAGTAAAAGCTAAACATATTCGAAACAGAATTCTAAACTAAAGTGAAGCATTTATTATATCAAAAGGTAAATAATAAATCAAAACAAAATAGGAATTAATAGATAATATATATTTAATATAGCTCACTTCCGAATATCTTTTTGGTCTTCATCTCTTTTTTCCTTTTAATCCAACCTAGCTTCCATAACAGTCTCCCCTTTTCAGCTTAGAATTCCATAAAAAAAAGATTTGAAGACCAATTGAAGATATTTTCGCTCTTTGTAGAGGGCACTTTACTTTTTATGTTGAGGGCACCTTGGATATTTGCAGTTAATTAACTATTTTTTCTACTAATTTAACTATTCCGGTGAAGCTATATTTGGGGCCTTTCCCCCCACCACCTACAAGGTGGCTCCGCCCCTGTATAAATACCTCAATAAAGTGTAGTTGAACATGAATTGACCATGAGCAAAGATAATCTTCTGGCACCATAAAACCCCTAAAATTGAAACCATAACTTTTGTGTGTTGATCAACAACCCCAAAAATTAAACCCTCACTCTTGGTATCTAATTTGACCGCATGTATGCGGGGTGTTTGTTCTTATTGACGTGATGATTAGGTGTGTTAGAAATCTCTGGAAGAATGATTGGTATATGATAAGAGCAAAAAAAGCCGTAGTCAGATCAAACACTTAGGCTTTGTTTGTTTTTTCAATTTCACCTCTTCTAACATCTTCTTACCTCTTTTGTCTGAAGCGGGAAGAGCTTTTTTGTTTGTTTTTTTGCAGAGAAAAGAGGTAAAAAGCTCTTCTAACCTAAACCTCTTCAAAAATTAAGACAAAAATTTCAATTCTAACCTTTCTTCTTTCTTCTTTTAATACAACCCTCTTCTTCTTCTTCTTCTAAACACCAACCCTCTTCTTCTAAAACAACCAAATGGTATTATTCTTGTATATCTTGTGTGAAGAAACCCGGGTTCGAATCCCATAGTTTTCTTTTTATTCTAGATTATTTAAATGCGTAGGTGGCTTAAACAACTGCTTATGTGGCTTTCTTGGCTGCCTATGTGGATTAAAAAAAGGCTTAGGTGTCTTTAAAAGATGGTGACGTGGATTAAATTGTGGGTGAGGTGGCATTCTTTGATGATTATGTGGCATTTAAGTGGCATGAGGTGGCATTTATGTATCTTGTCATATATAATGTAAGATAGAGTTAGGATCAAATGAGAAGTTTTCTTAAAATAAGAAGGATAAGAAGTAACTATAATCGCATATCCGAGATGCACCGACTTAAATTAGATGCATCTCTATAATCTTAGATGCATTATAATGCATCATAATGTGTTTTTTAGCTTTTAATTAGATGCATATACGTATATTAGATGCATTTCATGATTTCTCTTGTTTTTTGTTCCTCTACATGTGCCAAAATCATAAAAATCAATTTGCACCATCTACACATCAAATTAACTTTCGAAACTCAAAATGGTGCATCTAAATGAATAGAAATGCATCTAATGCAAGTCGTTGCATCTTAAATATTTGATTTTAGTCACTTCTCACCACTTCTTATTTTAATTTACTTCTCGCTGGATCCCTACTATATATATATATAGGAATGGGATCGAGATAAAACTTAATCTCGGTGGAAAACCTAGAAAACTCAAACAGATGCACTAAAAATACTAAATAAATGCACTAAAAAATCTTTTATATAGCCTGAAAAAATTTAGGCATCTGTTTGGTTTTTTCAGTGCATCTGTTTGGTTTTCTAGGTTTTCTAACAAAATATGGTTTTCTCTAGTAACATAACTCGCCCAATGGGCGGGTTTGCTTCATAATAATATAGATAATACTAAACAATGCAAGATGACAAAGTAGCCTAATAAATTTTCATTGCAAAATTTCCCAGCTTGCCATGTTTACATATGAATAATTGTAAGCAAATCAAAATTTATAATCAAGAAAATGAATTTTCATTGTTTTCCTAGATTCCGGCATGGATACATATCAAATTCAGCAGGGTGACATATTTTTGTATCAATAACCATTCCTATATCTATTCAATAGATAAATAACCGAAAGTTAGTCCATGATCATTATAACCCATTTGGGCTAGCTAAAATGGCTACCAATGGTAACCATGGAGAGGTTGTTGCCACATGCGAGAGATCTCTGGTTCGAGCCTTACCGTGGAGGCTTTCCTTCAAGAGCGAAAAAGGAGTGGGGTTTATCCCCTAAGGCGAAAGTTCGAGTCTTGCATACTGCCCAATTGGATGTCACTATGAGCTCGAATCACTAACAACTAACTTGTCGTTCTAAAAAAAAGTCCATGATCATTATAAAAATAGGGACCCCTTTAAAAATAGCATATAAATTGTTACAAACTTGGAATGATATAGCCACTTTTATCTGTGTTTGATCGATCATTATGATTCGCTGGAAAAAAGCGTATATGATGTCTCTTTTGCACAACAATAAAAGTAACTCGAGGTAGGTAATTCTCCTCTAAAGGATACACAAGCCTGAAACAAAAAGAGTACATTATTTTGCTTTTTTTTTTAAAACTAACAAATTAGAAATTTTATATCTCAACAAATTGCAGGTAAAAAACCACCTTCTGGATTTTATCCATCTCGTGTAGCAAAACTTTATTAAACTGACCCTCGCTAACTCCATCTCTGTGAATAAACAATTTATGTATTAACTATTAAGTAAAACTAGCATATTAGAAAGAGTGAAAAAAGAAAAATCAAATTTAATATCAGTTAACCTATAAAATATAATCCTCTCAGGTTTGCGTCCTGTTGATCTCCGGAATGCAATAAGATGGTCTCTGTAGGAACACGTAGATAGTTAGAGAAAGATAAAAAACAAAGGGTTTGTTTGGGTTACTAATTGATATGATGTATCTGGTTATTGCTTTTCGATTAAAAAAGATAAGCAGTTTGGATAAGCAATCTCAAACATACGTTGTTTCAAGCAATAAGCATATAAACTTATAATTCCATAACATAAGATATATTATTTCAGCGTTGATACCTAATCATGCCGGTATTGAACAACACCCTTTTTGGCATCTACATAGCCTGAGTAGAGATCTTCTATAATTTCCTGTCTGTGAGGCTGTGCAAACACCAATGTTCGATATTTTGTAGCATATGGCCAATCCATTGAAGCTACCACCTAGAAACGGATATGTGAAGTTGGAAGTTAGTGAGATGATGATTATTTATAATATTGGTTAGGTATATGATGTTAGAATTTCAATGTGTTTATGAGTGGGTTATAATCAAATTGTCCTAATATATTCTCTTAATCGTGTATAGATCACTTTCAGATTGAAGTATTTCGACCCTATATGTCTTGGGTATCACGAAATCCTCAATTGGATAATTCAGAGAATCACACTTTGTCTCTAAGGCACGAGAGATCAAAGCAATACACAGAAAGTTGTTATTCTATATTATGTCTTCAAGAGATCAAACTGTCTTATAGAACATAACTGAAAGTTAGTTAATTTCGGTTACAGACGGTTGGCAGGAAAGGTCACACCTGTTGGGAAAAGGTGTGTCGCTTGGAGGGAAAAACTGGTTGGAAGGAAACGGATAATGCATTTGGAGCACTAGATATACCGTTTGGGTTGGGGCGCGGCCCTGAACCCCGCTGGGGTCATTGCCCCCAGACCTCAACGAGGGGCGGGCCCCCCTCGACCCTCGCCCTCAGACCCCAACGAGGGGGACCCCATCAAGGGGCTTTGCCTTTTGACCCCTACACTTATTTTGGCGACATCAAGCTAGCTAGTACGAGTGTGCACTCCGCACCTCCTAACTCGACTATAACTTAACTTGACTAAGCCCTTGATCTCAAGTAAATCACAATTACATAAAATATATTGATGACACTAAAATCACCAACATTCCTCCCCTATTTTAGTGTAATCCTTGATCTACTAAAATTAGACAAAACAAACCAAACTCATGCATAAATGAAAATGTCTTAGAGATTGAATTTTCACATAGTATATTATGCATTCCAAATATTCGAGAATCAGGGTGTCCTACGGATTGAACCCATCAACTCGTTTGAATACTCGAAGATAATATACACATAAGTTTCTACAAGTTTCTAATGTACATATACATGACACTATTACAAAGCCTTGTGTCCATATCCTTCATGAGCATATAAGAAAAAGCCAAGTTCCTAGCTTCCCCTTAAGCGGCGGTGACACTTCATGCTCACATAGGTAGTTCTTTTCGTCTTGCACCTGCAATGCAATTTATCAAAAGAACTATTAAGAAGATAAACTTCAATCTAACCCACTGCAGTCTGAACACATACCTAGGGATAATACAATGTGTTCCAATCTTTAATTGTAAGCTTTCCTCATTGAATTCAACTTCAAACGTTGTATTAGAAGGGAATTGGGTGTGTCACTGTTAGAGATTTAAATGGACTTTAATCCCATCCCGATAGCCGACTTGTGCACTAAGTCTCTAGCTAATCCCTTTGTCAAGTGATCTGCCAAGTTCTGTTGAGAACGAACAAAATCCACAGAAACCACTCCATTCGTAATTAACTCATGAACCATGTTGTGTCTAACACCTAAGTGTCAAGACTTTCCATTGTAAATTTGGCTATATGCCTTAGCCAAAGTGGCAGCACTATCACAATGCATGGAAATAGGAGATATTGGTTTTGGCCACAAAGAAATCTCATATATAAGGTTCCTTAACCATTCTGCCTCCTTTCCTACAGCAGCTAAAGCTACAATTTCACTTTCCATCGTCGAATCAGTAATGCAAGTTTTCTTATTAGAAGCCCATGAAATGGCACCTCCACCTAGCAAGAATACCCAACCAGTAGTAGAAGTATGATCTTCACTATTGGTTATCCAACTTGCATTGGAATAACCTTCAATAACCAAAGGAAATCCAGCATAAGACAAACCATAATTCATTGTGTAACATTTCGCATTTTAGGTCATTTACGACTTTAATTATTCTATTATTTATTTTTAGGCTTTTACGCATTCGCTTTTAATTTTTACGATTTAGCTAAATCGCGTAAACTAAAAATGATCATTTAACGTAAACGGGCATCAAACAATTAAATGTTTACGTCAAGTAAGTGTTATAAAGTTATTAGGATGATAATTTATAACTTTACGCTTTTTATTTCTATTGGTTACGAAAAATGTTTACGTAACGCAATAAAGCTAGGCATTTGTGTGCATGGCAAACCATAACCCCCCTACACTCAATTAATATTCATGTAAACCATACATGCACATGCTAGCACTTATACATTTCAAATAAATCTCTTGAATTCCACTATCAATTAAATAACTATATCCTTTAACCATAAGATAAAACCTAGAGTAGGTAACTAGTAAAAACCACTCTTGTCCCCTCCTTGCATCTTCCAAACCCACGGTTAATACCAAAAATAAAGAAATGAGAGAAATAACCATAGGATCATAAAACCACTAGTATACCTCCATATTGATAAAGCATGGCACATTACCTTTACACTATATTGTATTATACTAACCTACCATAGTACTAATCCA
>BQNB010086671.1:0-28124 GCA_026074375.1 Tanacetum coccineum | reverse complement strand
CGCACCAATGGCATTCCAAAAGGTGTTTAGTCCTACTACGCCATGGATACCCCTGGTGGGGATTGAGAAGGAAACCTTAGAGTTTTTAAGAGCCTTAGCTGAGTACCAAAACTCAGCTAGGTATTCCTTATACATGTTGTCACACCTCGCCAAGGCAGAAACGCGAGGCATAACAAGATAGGCATCATCACAACACATTGATGTCAACAATAGAGAATTTCTAAAATGCATTATATTAAAAACAAAGTTTTATGACGACACCTAACACAAGTAGGGTCTTGTATTGAGGATAATCGCACACACAATACATAGACATAGAAAATAAATCCAAACGAAACATCGTAATAAATTGAAATATTCAAAGTACATAAATAAGAAATGAAGGCTCCAGAAAAGAAGACTCCATGATGCAAATCCTAATGTCTCACTAGCCACGCATCTTAACATCCTTAACTTCGCTATGCTCATCTGAAAATGATACTTAAAATGTCAACATAATGTTGGTGAGATTCATAGGTTTAAAACAAAAAACTTACTCTCGCTGTGATTTCAAAAATCATTAGGACATACAAGAATATTATACACAAATGCAGCAATTAAAATCATCACACAGTTAATTACACATTCGAGCTTAGATTAACACCGGCACTATAAGCAACCGAGCTCACCCAGAATGTACCACACAGTAAGGGGTAGGCGTACCCCTCCGATTCAAATCACCACACAGCATGAGGTAGGCGTACCTCTCCGATCCAAATAACCACACAACATGAGGTAGGCGTACCTCTCTGATCCAAATAACCACACAACATGAGGTAGGCGTACCTTTCCGATCCAAATTCACATCACATTGGGTAGGCGTACCCTTCCGATCCATACATCACACACATAAGCAATAATACCAAGTAATGTCCAAACCAAATAAAAACATTTATCACAGCTCTTAAAACATTTTAAAACATATTTAGTATCATTTTCACCCCAAGAAAACAATTAAAAAGGGGCTATGAATACTCACCTCAAGCTTTCATGAACGCGCACACAATTCCAAGCAAAAATCTACACAATACGACTAACGGTTATTCATGATCAAGGCTTTACGGCCCTAGCTCATGTAACCTTATTATTGATGGACTTCTAATGTCTATACTATTCTTATAAACATTACACCATATTTTTCATACATTATTTATACTCTAAATACCTTAAATCCTTTTATTCAAGTTTTTTAGATTATAGCAGAATTTTATAGTCACTTCATAACAAAAAATAAAATACTAAATCATCAAATTGACTTTCCCTACTATATTTGCTACCTACCCAATGGGTTATGAACTACTGTGATTTTTTAGAAAAAATAATATTGAGCCTAACTATTTTATAAAAATTCAACATCACAAAGTACTCAAATTCGGATCTGATTCGACTATCAAAAAGTTTAGCTTGATCAGACCCATTTAAACACTTAGGAAAATTATACAAAAATTCTATAAAATCATGAACTTGCTACATTAGAAATCCCATCAATTAAAAAGACGTTTTGTTATGGTTTTTGACCTCACAAACCCAATACAAAATCTACCGCAAAAACTCAGATTTGACAACGAATCTTGTAAAATTGATTTGACTAATTTCCACTCACTTTTAATTCATGAAACCAACGGGGTTGGAAAGTAGACTCTCTGTAGTAAATTTTAGGCTTAAGAAAATCAATAAAAGCTATTCGTATGACCAAGTTATGACACTTACAAGATGACTTAAAAATCTGCCCAGTTTTAATTCTGAATTTACCAACAACTAAACCTAACCAAACGCATCAAAACACTATTAATTACATCCTAATTGATTATTAATGATCATTTTAACATGTTTACTGAATTTTTATGAAACCCTAATTTCCATCAATTTTAAAGTTACACAAATTAGATTTAAGTAAAAAATTGAATAAGGATTATACGAAAAACCTTTTAATCGCAAACTCTTACGATCTTTCTTCTAAACAATTCTTCAAAAATTTTGATAATCTTCTTCTTGGTGTATAGGGTTGGTCGAACCACAAGGGAGAGGGAGAGAGAAATAATGCTCTAGGGTTTAGGTGTATGAGAGTATTTATACTAGTTTTATGATAAATATAAAAAAGATTTGTTTCCTTATAAAACTTGGACTCCTTTTTCTCTTTTTTTTCCTCTTTGCCGATCCAAACACCCCTAAACTTTATTTTATTTATTTTTTCTATACAAAATTTGGTTTATATTATTTATATACTTATATATATTTGTTAATAATAAGATATCACTAACAAGAGACATGATCCAGAGGTCGGGGAGGATAAAATAAATGCTTAGCCATATTATTATTTAGAGAGAGAGGTAAGATGTGTGTGTTTTCTAAAGAGAGAAACTACACACACTTATGAGACAATAATGAATCCTCACCCCTCTATGGAAGTATAGAGGGGGTATTTATAGTCCAAACACAACTAAACTATACTAACTAGTCTAATCTAGTCCCCGCGTGTTTGACTATTTATGAACTAATGTAATTTCGTGTAAGTCAACATATTTTAAGGCTAACAATCTTCCCCCAATATGTGGACGTTAACGTAAATTACTTACACAGTTAATGTCTCATAATACAGTAACAATTACAATAAAATAATGTCTTCCAAAAACTTCCAAAGCTGAAGATGTCTTCCTGAGTTCTCCAAGTTCTTGAAACTTGTACTCCCAGCTTGATCTTCATTGTCTTACCCTATGTTCTGGAACAATTAAGTATGCATTAGTTGGATTTAACTTCCTTCCCCAAATTCATGCAACATGTCTTGAAAATCTTTTTTTTTTCATAGACTCGTTTTGGCGAAGTTTCTGAATCAGCTTTCCCCCATGGATTAACTTCCCCCTAATTCATGCAGCATGTCTTGAAAAGCTTTCTTCATAGACACCTTTTTGACAAAGTTTCTGAATCAGCTTCCCCCCAAACCAACATCCCTATTTTGATCAGATTCTCAAACTTTGATGTAGCTAGAAAAAAATTCTATTTGTCATTAACGTGCACAGCAAAATTTTGTAGAAGTAGAAAACCACATCAAATACTACTGCTACTTGTCATTAGGTCTTGGTGAATATTCGTTCGGGGGTACATGCGAGAAATCAGCAACAATTCTTCTCACGTATGCAGTATACTTCATAAACCATACTAAGTAAAGTAGTCTACACTACTTCCTCCTGGAAGTTGACCTGGTAACATCAAAGTCAACTAAGTCCTGGATGTACACATTTTCCCCCATGATGGTTGCGAACTCTCGGAAGCATCATTGTCGTGTACGTCTATATACTCGAGAAGTTCTTGTTATAAGAAACAATCTTGAAAAGTTATGAAAGACATTTGAATAACTTTGAAGGATTTTGCTTAGACAGTGAAGTACCATTGACGTTCTATAGCTTCAGTTATCCCGTGAGAATTGCTGATTACATCTCAACCTTTAAACTCTCTGGCTAACTTACCAATCTCGTATTCTATCAGCTATTTTTGTAACCACATGGTGAAGAAAACCCGATATACCAAACTTGAAAATGAAGTAGAATCTCCTAAATTTGTTACTTAATCTTGCATTGTTGTTGATTGAAGAACGGTGCAAGATTAGATCTATAAGTACTCTTTACTCAACCAGAAAAGTATAAGAAGTACATCACCTCTTGAAATTATCCACATCGACTTCTGCGTGTAACACTGAGTACTACAACGAAACTCCTTTAAGTGATAGTTATCCAGGTCTTCAACCAACCACCCCGACTGCTAGAAACTAGATAATCCAAGTCTTAATCATATTCCTTTTGTGCTCAAGCAAGTCATCAATCGATAGATTGGGTTTAAAGAAAATGGGTGGAAAATAGAAGGAAGTCTCGATGATGAAATAAGTAGACGCCTTCGTGAAACCCACTTCAAACTCAAATAAGAGATACCAAATCAACTTCATGATCACTTGTCATCGAAATCCGAATCTTTAGCCATTTGTCATTTTAGTGAATCTTATTCGGATCATTTTAAGTGTTATGTATCATGTTTGTTGTGTTGTTATTCAAGAATGTCGTTAAACTAGGACAAATTTTATTTTGAATGTCGTTAACGGATCAACATTGTCTAGTCAACTTGTCATAATAGTATTTTAGTCCCCGGCTTAATCCAATCATATCAACCCAAAATATATAGTACCATATACAATTTTCGGTCTAATATTAATTACACAGCCAAATCATGTGACCCGACCCAAACCTTTAATATTAGCTAATGTGGCCTAGCACAAAATCGTGTTCTAAATCCAATTGATTAACAACAGCCCATATTCAAAATTAGTAAACATTCGGCTCATGAATTTCATATGGAAGGCCTGCCTCTAAACCATAACCGGTCTACACAAGAAATTAGGGATAAATAACTTTACCAAATCCCTAATACAACTCATACACCCTAACCCTAATCCCTCTCTCATACCAAAGTAGACGCCTCCTTTTCTATTCTAAAAACATTCAACAAGAAAGAGCAGATCTATCACATGCAACAATCAAATAACTTCCATCCTTATTCCTCCTGATTCACAATCACAAAGCCACGCCTCTTAATGCATTCCATTTTGTAGCAACAATGGAACACTTTCATAATTGCTACTTAAATCAAATAACAAACCACAAAACCTTTTTAATTACATCGAATCATACAAAGATCACAAGAAGGAAAGCTTCAAGATCTTTTATAAGAGGTCTCGGGTAGGTGTGTTATTTTGTTATGTGAGATAATCGAAACAGAGAATTGACCATAACATAATTGTTATGAGTTTTTCTTGATTTTCATAAATTAAAAGAGGGTTTTATAACTCTACAAAGATCAATGATGATTGATGTTCAATTAAAAAAATCTTAAAGACTTGAGAAAAAAAAATTGAACAATCTAAGATCTTTTTATATTTCAATTCGAGTCTTGTTGTGTGGTGATGGGGGTGGGGTAATTGAGATGAGGAGTTTGGGATTAGGATTAGATAATTTTGGATTTGTTGGTATGATATTGTAACGAAGGGTTGGGATTATTGTTGGAGTTGTGTTTAAGAGGCTGTTATTGTTGATGTTGAGTTTAGTTTATTCCTAAGTCTATTTTTTTTTCATTTCCGTTCGATTATCTAAGACTCAACTTGACTCAGTGAGTCGACTCGGTCAACTCGATAGTTACCGAGTTGACTCACTCATGAAGTATAACTCGCCTAAGGCAGTTGTATAACTCGCCTAGGCTCAATGTGTATAAATCGCCTGGGCACTTGTATAATTCTAACGCTTATTACAACATAAAATGACATAAAAGACTGAGATTAATAAATAATTTTTGAAGCTAACAATCTTCCCCTAAGCTTGGTTTCTGAGAGATTCTAAGGTTTCATGTTAGACTCGTTATCTTGAGGCCAACTATCTTCCTTTGATGTGTGGTCTTTGAATTCTTGAGGTGAGATCTTGAATCTTGCTTCCTTGAAATTTTTGAGATTGCTTTGTCGTTGAGTTCTTGAGTCTTTAGTCTTTATTATGTTGTAGGCTTGTTCTTTCATGCTTTGTGATCTTTGATCTTGAGCCTTTGTCATTGTCATTCGACTTTCGTCTTTGGATTTTTAAGATCTCTAAATATTTTTCCTTGGTTGCCTTGAACGTCATTTGCACCTTGCGATCTTGTGTCTTGACCAACATGCTCATACTTTGCATCATCTTGAAAGCTCTTTAATAATCTCCCCCGAAGCTTCGTTTCTAAGGAGTTATCTTTAATATCAGATTTTGCGGAAGTCTTTGTCTTTATTACTTAAGCTTTCTTGATTCTTGAATCTTGATGCTATATATGTCCTTTTTGTATTTGAGCATACAGTGGTATGAATCCCCCGACTCTGCTAGAATAGAGGCTGCAACACTGTCGTTTATACATGCATTTAAATGTTAGTGATAAACAACAAATCTGGAATGAGGCTGCAACACCGTCGTCTAAACCTGAAATAAGACAGTTAGCAATAAAAGATGAATATGGCTTTGTCATTCATCTTGACTTCGGTTGCATTAACCTCCGGTTTCCCGTTTTATAGTATAAATACTATACCTGTGATCAGGTAGATTCAAAGAATCTCCTTGACAGGGTTTCCAGCTCAAAGCGTAGGATCTTCTAACACAGATGTATTAGATTCACCATGCTTGCTAGTTCTCATTACCGGAACGTCTCAAAGCAGACAACACGGTAAGAGTGAATCAGATAGTTACTATCTTTCTGATTAAGTCGTCAATTCATTTACTGGACCAAAATTGATATCCAGTTATCACAAGCTTGATTCATATAGAATCTTGCAAGTCACCTACCAAGAGCTTGTTTGATGTTGGCTCAAGCAGGATTTCCATCTTCACTGTGAATACTTAAGTATCACTCGGATGTTCTGGCAAGATCTCAAGGATAATGCGTAGGACTCTTTGTTACAGCTTGTGAACTTTATGGTGTTCAACAAGTGTATTTTGACATTGTGTCCTAATGAGATTTATAATTTGATCTCTTCTTGGCTCTAGACTCGATTTGTGCACTTTTGGTTTTAGTAATCGGAGGCTGGAGCAGACTGCCACCTATTCAATATCAACAATCTCGGAGTGAGATGTCAATAGATAACGTGTGTATCTCCGTGACAAATGAGACAAGTTTCTTTTGAGAGAAACCCGAATGGCTGGGAAGGGTTGTGCATTGCATCACTGGGTCCATGATGTCGTCTTCAATGTCAGCAATCAACATTGTGATTCTGACAGCATATGTATTGACCCGGTTTCTGCCTAAGTTGTGTGGAGGGCTTCTTTCTTTTCACCCTTTATCCATACATTTCTTTTTCATTCTTCAACCCCTTCAATGCTTACCAAGACGTCATTACTAACACCTTGTTGTGATTGTTCCAGTGTTAGCTCAATCTTAGTCGGCATTCTTCCCTTATACACATTCATCTCCAATCATACCTAAGGACTGCTATTTCTAACTATGGAGTGTCCTTGGGTAGATCCCTCCGGTTCTGGTTGGATCATAGGACAAATACCTAACCTTACCACCTTATGACTTCAGAATCGTCGTGAAATAAGATGTTGTAGGGTATGAGATCGTAACCATAAAACCTTTTTCGAAGAGTATCAAGCACTTTGAGTCGATAAGATCACTTATTATTTTCAAGATCACATTTTAAATACATTTCTCCCCTTATTTTAAATACTAATTCACTTAGTTTTTGAAATACTTTATGATTTAAAATTTGTCATGAAACTTCCGTGGGGAATTTTTTTTTATACTTTGCATGAATTATATGGAACATTAACTTGCTCCCCCTCGATTTATATATAATTGACACCAAAAACAATGATACCAAGTTGTAAAATGAATATAAAATTGAGGGTTAGCATTGTTGAGCACATAATTTTGAAAGATTATTAATTGTCATCGAAGAATTTTTGAAAAATTGTGCTCAACCACTTAATCATCTTATAACAATCAATCTATTTAATAGTCATTATTATTCTGTAGATGTTATTAAGACCTTTTATAATATGTTGAATACATAAGAATTTTCATGTTATGATGTATCCAACAATCATTAAAACATTGTTTTTCAAAAAAACTCCCCCTCAAACTTTGACTCATTTAAAAAAGTTTTAATTTTATATTTTGCTGACTAAACCAAAAATGACACTTTAACGGGCAGTGTACCCGATCGGTAGCAGTTTTGTGGTATGTAGGGTTTCAAACACTTGAAGCGAGGTTAAATATATCAATTTAATTAATATCTTGGCTATCTAATCTATGTTAATTCTATTCTATTCTAAACCTATGTTAAACCTATGTCAATCTAAACCTAGATTCTAACAGGAAAAGGGTTTTCCAGCTGAAATACTGGCACGGTTTGGTTGGTGACTACAATCAATTCAAGACACTGTTACCCACGCAAGCTATATAAACAAAAATAAAAAAGCGGTCGAAATACCTTATATAAGAACACTGTATAACCATTATCAATCCTAATAGGAATTGGTTTGTTTATTAAGTGCCATGATTTTCCTTCGGTCAAAGTGGCATATCATTCCTTAAGACTTAGTTGTTACATCATCCTAAGACCTAGAAACACCATTAATTCTGTCACATTAAAGCAGTCCACAAAAAGCCTCCCTTATTTTAAGATTATAATCTATCTTAGGGATTAAAGCAATGGTGATCTTGTTAAACCCTAGCTCATAGAGACTTTACCCACTTACCGCTTAATGGCAATTTATACACTAGTAGTCCACTTGTCCAACTATCCAATGGAATCAAAACGTTACTTGTTGAATTATCTAGGTCACCTGCTAGTCAACACGATCAATAAACCATTGGCAATATCCAATTAACTAGTTAAGCCCGAAGCATATCCTAGACACAGACTTAGAAGGACAATATTTGTGTAACTATGATTCTAGATGTATAAATTATTATATGGAGAGCTATCCCAGACTCTAGATCTACTTAGTCCGCTTCACTAGATCCAGTTGAATGATAGGTCGCATATAAAAGCGTGTAAACATGTATAAATTGATAAACATAAACAAGCATACAACGATAAATCAAGAAATCGAGATAAACAAATACCAAACATTCCAGGATCTTCAAATAATAGGGCTAATACCCAAAGTATTCGCCTTCAAATGTCATAATAACTACAAGGCAATTATTGTAGCCAAGGTAACCAACCGTATTAACGAATGATACCAAAAACTAACTATTACTAAAGTATATGGAAATTACACGATGTCTTCTTATGGAATTGGATAACGTTGCTTCGAGCCTCTTCTCTGCACTTTTTTCTCCTCTAAAAATCGACTTTTATGGTTTAGGTATCGAGAATATGATTTAGCACACTGAAAACTCATTTTTGAGTTTTCTATTTATAAGGTCTGGAAGTCGGTTGGATACGGCGTATTGGGGAGTTCTTGGAGTACGGACCACGCTTGATATCTTCTAGAATATTACATTGATTCCATACATTGAATACGGCGTATTGAGTCTCTCTAGATACGGTGTATTGAGCTTATTCCTCTGTGGTCTTTGGTGAGTGCAGGCACGGATACGCCTTATCTTCCTTGATGGATATGGCGTATTGGTCTTTAGAATAGTAATCTTCATTTAAACTCCATAATGTGCGCCTTTTGCTATCTTTCACCAATTACTCCATAATTACTGCAACTCTTAATTATAAACGATTAAGTAACAATTCTTTGCAATAACTATACAAAATAGGTTAATAACATGGTATAAATGATGCTATAAAATAGACGTTATTTGATGTCATCAAATATCCCCCCACTTGAATCCTACTTGTCCTTTAGTAGCCTTTAGAAGTTTGTAAAAATGTATCCCTACGGATATTTTCCATTAATGCACTTATTTGATCTATTACAAGTACACAACCAAACACCTCACGAAATAGGAAGATGAAAATACTCAAATCACTCAACTAATCTATGTGGTAACATGTAACTAATTCGCTTAATTGCTCGGTCATGACGAGTATTCTATCATAAGCTTGGCAAGGATACACATCTCCACCCACTAAAATTCCGAAGGAGAAACAAGTATTATAAAAGGTAAATATGGGTTTTTTGTATGGAAAGGCTTACGGTTGATCATTCTACAATCTTTCACCAGAAGTACCACTCCAACAAGGCAGCTAAAGCACACATACATGGCCGTAACGACGGAATAGACATGTGTGTTCGATCACATCCTCATTCGAATTTAACCAACGGTTAGGATGAAGAATGATATAGGGTAGGAACCTTCTAACTTTCACCAAAAGTCGTAAACCAAAGAGGCAGCTAAGACATGCATACATGGCCGTATCAACGGAATAGACATGCACGCTCAAACAAGTCCTCATTCGCGTAAAACCAGCGGTTAATCATCAGGTGAGAGGGAAGTAAATTGTTGTTAAATAAAAATCAAGAAACAAATAGATTATGACTTAAGATACAAGTTGCTAGACACTTTTTTCCTGACCGTTACCATGATTAAGACATAACTATTTACAACGTCTTGATCATAGATCAAAAACAACAACCTAAGTTCGCGTTCCCGTAACGGTCAACTTCCTAATCATCTCAAAACATTACATACTCTACAAGGTAAGTGGCGATATCTTCCACTTTTTACAATACTCTGCATCGTTGAGTTTTTAGACCTATCAACGAATAATCGATCCTTCATGTAATTCCTTCGGTAATGCTCTTTGCGAAACGATTATCTTCAGACTTTCTTTCTCTCTCTTTTTGTATTTTTTCTCATTTTTTTCAAATTTTTTTTGCTAACTATTCTTTAAATCTCGGTGTAGTTTCACCATCTTCACGATCATAATAATTCCAGATAATTTCTTTGAGAGTTCCTTCGTTCTTCGGATTCACCAATAATTGTGACGGTAGTAAAATCGCATGAGTTTTGACTACTAATATACATTCCCATTTGCAATGTGCAAATTTCCAACCGCACCAAATATAGAAAATGACACAAGACTTGGGAAATACAAAATAAATTAAACTTAATCTAACAGGGTAGTTTAAGGTGTAAGGGTGTAACGAAACAAATAGTTGGTGTAATTCCTAAAGGATTGGCTCTATGGGTTGTTCTAATGGATCATCACTCTAAAGATGAGAGTGGAAAAGGGTTTAAACGGAAGGTTAACTAACCGGTGTAGTTAGTTAATAAGCAACATGTAAAGGCGATTTTGGTGTAATCCTAAAATTTACCAATTTAAACAAGTTACTCCATCTAAATCCATAGTACTCATCACTGTGGTCTCGAGTGATATACCAAGCCAAGTTCTAAAGTCTACAACATCACCGGCACACTCATATTTTGTGGAATTTGGTTAAACATTTAGAAACGAAAAGGTTAAATCCTCACAATATCTAACAAGGGTTATTGTGTGCGGGTTATGTATCAAGTAATTTCACAAAAGTATGCTTGAATTTTTTTTAAATTTGAGCATAATTTAAGCATTTTAATGTGAAAATTAGGACAAGTAAACCATTCTATCTAATTCATTCCCTCCACTTGAATTATACAACGTCTCTCGATGACTTATAAAACAATAAATACTGGGAAATTTAAAAAGAATTAGAATGAGAAAACTCCTTGATAATGGCTCGTAGTGATTCTCCATGTTCTTTAAGAGCGAGATTGTGTGCTGTAAAAAGCGTCTGAATCCTAGCCACGAACAGCACACCACATAAAATCCCAAAATATCATTGCCACACTTCACTTCGTTGATAATTTTTTCACGATGTACTATAAAAAATATAGGAAAAATAAAACGTACATTACCATCTTGGATCTATCGGTTAATATTTAAACTAAACTAAACAAACTAATAATGGGTCAGTCTGGTGAATATGGCGTATCAGGTTAGTGAATACGTCGTATTGTCAGGACTGACAATAATGTTTTTTAAAGTGTAATAAAATAAAGACTGATAACGTCCAGACATTCAATACGTCGTATGGTATGGGGCGGATACGCCGTATTGATGTCTGGGAAGACAGACTCGATAACAAAATTAAATAACATTCTTAGGGGGGGGGGGGGTGGGGGGGGGGGGGGGGGGGGGGGGGGGGGGGGGGGGGGGGGGGTTTGGTGGGGGGGAGGGGTGGTGTCCTCTCGGGAAGCACTTTTGTTTACAGCGAAGTCTTTAAGTTAGACTTTTCTTCAGCTCCTCTTTTACTCCATCTCTAGTCACCATCCATCCTTCGTCCATTATCCGAAAGATTTCTTGGTAAGCTAGGCATGCCTCTTTTCTTGTGATAGTAAGATCGTCATATTCGTCTTCTTTTATAGTAACATACTCATCATCATTATTGAACGAATATTTGATCATCATATATCTTCTTACATTGCATACCGGTGACTCACGAACTTTACATAATTCTTCTCTCTCATGATTTATTTCATAAGCATCATCATAGTTTGCATATATGTTCCATCGTTTCATTTGTTCGGAAAGCGACTCATCATCATCATCCTTGATAAATCCTTCCATGATAGCTTTGTTTCTTAAAGCCTCGTTTTTTAATTCATAATCTTCTAAAGCTTCATACCATTCGTAATCTTGAATATGGAGTTGGTTTCCAATAATGTAAGTTCCGGGTAAGTTTCCTCCATTACAGTATCCATCATCTCTCCAACTATAGGTTGGCCATTCCGAACATCCAGTCTTATAAATGAAAGGCTTGCACGTATGTTTGAACTGGGTGATGGCTCTTATCCATATTCCATTATCAAGCCATGCTTGTCGTACACACAAGGATACATTCTTATTCCATTCGAGATCTAGTCTCTTTGTAAATCTCATAGGTATTAAACCCCATAAATATCCTCGGAATAAGGTCCGGATCTACTTTGAGAAGTGTAATTAAATTCTTTAAAATTCGAAAGAGAGGTGTCTCGTAGTTAAATATATATTATTGTCGAAATTAATGTACTCAACAAATTTCACTTCATCATCAGAAGATTCCCTCTTCAGTGACTCTACTCCATCATCTCTCTGATCCAGTAAATTCCATAATGCCTTTTCATAGTATATGATCCATTGTCTTGTAGTATAAAAATTTGATGCCAACCTCATTCAATAAATGCAACAACAGACGGATCATACCCCATTTCGTCATCAGCTTCATGCCCCGAATCATCATTTTATTTTCGATTACAAGGATGTAATAACCTTCAACTTCAATGGTAATAAATCATTAATCCATCCGGCTTAAATCGACAGACACCAATTCTTGTTGAAAACTTTAAGTGTGTATTTGTAGAGTGAGTGAAACATCTTCGAATCTTAACATCCATTAATTTTCTCGAACTCTCCTTTGATAACCTTTGTCATTCTTACTGAAAAATATCCAGAAAATTATCAGTAGAACCAGCGGAGAAAGGTATATATAAGAAAATTGGGCTTTAAGTTCGAGAAAAGAAAAGAATTTTATCAAATGATCGATACGCTGTATCCAATGGAAGTGATACACCATATTAATCTGTTAGGATGAATACGCTGTATTGGACAGAAAGTTGGATACACCGTATCTAATGGAAATGGATAACGACGTATTCAAACTGACGACCCAGAACATGTATTATTAAGAATAAACAATTAAATAATACACAAACAAATAAACACACAAATATACAAGCAAACAATTAAAGACAAATATACAAATATTACAGAATATACAAGGATATACACTAATCTAAATTACACTAATCCTATCTAATCCTACGGGTTAGATCTACTAATGTTATAAACCAAAATATCAAAAAAAAATCAAGATTAATTTTCCTCCCGCGAGCAACGGCGCCAAAAACTTGATGTTTCTTTGTGTGTGGGTATATTTTATTGATCAAGTTATACATTTATATTTTGACGACAATACCAAAAACAAAACAACACTTTAATGGGTAGTGGTACCCGATCGAAGTAGTTTTGTGGTAAGTAGGGTGGTCGAACACTTAAAAGCAGATTAAATCTATCAAATTAATTAATATCTTGGCTATCTAATCTAATGTTTAATTCATTCTTATCTAAACCTAATTTTTCAAACCTATGTCAGCTAAATCCTAATTCTAAAGGAAAATAGGGTTTTTAGCCTGAGAAGACTGCACGTTTGGTTGGTGACTACAAACAATCCAATGGCACTTTTACCCACGCAAGCTAATTAACAAAAGATAAAAGAGAGGTCAAACCTATATATGAAAATTGGTATAACCATTATCATTCCGAATAGAAAGTTTGGTTTTGTTTTAATTAAGTGCAATGATTCTCTCTGGAGGTGGCATAGCAATATCTTATAAGACGTTTAGGCGTTACATCGTCCTAAGACCTAGGCACAATAATTACTCACAATTAAAGCATCCACGTAAAGCATCCTTATTTGCTGATTATAATCTATCTTAGGGATTAAAGCAATGGTGATCTTGTTAAACCCTAGCTCATAGAGACTTTACCCACTTACCGCTTAATGACAATTTATACACTAGTAGTCCACTTGTCCAACTATCCAATGGAATCAAAACGTTACTTGTTGAATTATCTAGGTCACCTGCTAGTCAACACGATCAATAAACCATTGGCAATATCCAATTAACTAGGTAACCCAAAGCGTATCCCTAACAACAGACTTAGAATGGACAATTATTTGTGTGACTATGAATTCTAGATGTATAAATTACTATATGAAGAGCTATCCCGGACTCTATAATCTTCTTGGTTCGCATTCACTAGATCAATTAATGATGGTCACGCATACAAAAGCGCGATTGAAACAAGTATAATTGAAACATAAACAAGCATACAACATAAATCAAGAAAATTGAGATAAACAAATACAAACATTCAGATCTCATAATAATAGGCTAATACCCCGAAGAGTATTAGCCTTCAAAACGTCATAATAAATACTAGAGCAATTATTTACAATTAAACTAACCGGAGGTTAAGGAATGATACCAAAAACCTGAATGATTACAAAATTTATGGAAGTTACAACAAGTCTCTATGGAATTGATAACGTAGCTTGACTCTTCTTCTCTTTTTTCTCTCCACTGAAAATTGACATTTCTTGTTTAAGTGTATCAAGAAATATGATTTAGCACACAGAAAACTTGTTTTTTTAGTTTTCTATTTTATAAGTTCTTGGAAGTCGGGGTTTGGATAACGGCGTATCCAAGTGTTGTATACGGCGTATCCAAGTGTTTGGATACAGCGTATTTGGGACTTTTTGAAGTAGGAACCATGCTTGAAATCTCTAGATATGTACATTGATTCCATACATCTGAATACGGGCATATTGAGTCTCTCTAGATACGGTGTATTGATCTTATTCCTCTGTGGTCTTTGGTGAGTGCAGGCACGGATACGCCGTATCTTCCTTGATGGATATGGCGTATTGGTCTTCAGAATAGTAATCTTCAAAATATCTTCATTTAATCTCCAGAATGCGCGTCTTTTGCTATCTTTTACTAATTACTCCATAATTACTGCAACTCTCAAATATAAACGATTAAGTAACAATTCTTTGCAATAACTATACAAAATGAGTGAATAACATGGGATAAATGATGCTATAAAATAGACGTTATTTGATGTCATCACCTTGTTTTTCCAAAAAAAAAACTCTCCCTCAAACATTGACTCATTTTGAAAATAACACCAATTGTAGAAGAATTGTCTTGTAAAACTTTATGAGAGATGGAGTGTTGAACACACAATTTTGAAAGATTTTGAATTGTCATTTGAGAAATTCTTGAAAAACTATGTTCAACTTTTGAAAAACCAAATGTTAGAAGACTTCTCTTCTAACTCTAAGGATAAGCGCACTTATGCGTACACTTTCCTTTGTCGTTCTGGTCCGGGTTGCAATCTGAGAGTGATTACAAGTCATAAAGAAAAATAGAAATGACATGTTTTGAAAGCATTTGAAACTCCTGTCCGAACATCATTTACACGCCCGTGTCGATGTTAATCAACATTTCATGGTACGTAAATGTTATCGATTCCAAGAGACATGTCGAGAAGATTCTTTTTTTAAAACATTTTCTGATTTTTTTGATTTTGTATTTTTCTTTTTGAAATTTTATATTTTTGTATTTTTTTTCTTTTTTTAAAAAAATATGTACATGTTGATGTTTGATGAAATATCAAGCAGATTCATTTGTCAGAACCTCTAGTTCTGCTGGAGTCAAACATCACATACTAATTCGTCTGACAAGATACTGAAACCTATTTCAGGGTAAGGCTTTGAGTAAACATATCAGGTAATTGTATTCAAAAGTTTCTGACAAAATACAATTCCAATATACATAACCGTTTTTCAACCTGAATCCTTGATGAAATTAAATCGAGTATGGATGTCTGGTACGGTAGGTGGGTAAGTGGCTGTAACAGGTTTGCATGAGATTGCTAAGGCCGACAAGAGACCGCAATACAACGTATTTTTTTGTTGTAGTTTGTAGCCATAATCCTTAAGTTGTATCCTCATCCACATTACTTGAGCACAACTTGCAGATAACGCCACGTACTCAGCCTCTGCTGATGACATTGCAGTGCAATCCTGCTTCTTTGACATCCAGCTAATTAACTTATCTCCTAGGAACTATATTCCTCCAGAGGTGCTTTTGCGAGTCAATGCATCCGACATGGTCGGCATCTTAAAAATCTTAATATTTCAAAGTCCATAATCCTTCGGATACCAAGTCCCTGTTAAAATGGACCCCCCTTAAGTATCGAAAGATCCTTTTAACCTCTTTAAGGTGTTTTTCAGTCGGTCTTGTTGATATCTTGCACAATAACATATGGCTTGCACTATGTCTGGTCTACTAGATGTCAGATACATGAGTGACCCAATTTTACGACAGTAGTCAGTTTGGTCTACGAGTGTACCACTCAAGTCTGCATCTAATTTAGGTTTCATAGCCATTGGTGTACCAATGCTTTGGCCTTATTGATAAAGATACCGCGCGGGGATTTGTGGATCTAATGTCCTAAAAAGAATTTCATTTCCCCCATTAAGGACATCTTAAATCTACTGTGCATTAATTTTTCAAATCGTTTAGAAGACTTAGGGTTTGTAGACCCAAAAATAATGTCGTCAATGTAAATTTGCACAAGTAGAATATCCTCCCCGTATCTTATCGTAAAGAAAGTCGGGTCAATGGTACCTTTAGTAAAACCTTTGGATATTAAGAAATTTGAGAGTTTATCATACCAGGCTCTCAACTTGTTTTAATCATATAGAGCTTTCCCGTTATGGTAACAACATTGTCTGGATGATCAGGATCAACGAACCCGTCCGGTTGTGCAACATAAACCTCCTCCTTAATTGGACCGTTAAGAAATGTCGTCTTTACGTCCATTTGATAAATTGTAAAAGACTTGTGTGCAGCATAAGCGACAAAAATCCAAACAGCTTCCAAACGAGCAATTGAAGCAAATGATTCTTCGAAATCAATACCCTCTTCCTGAGCATAACCCTTAGCTACAAGTCTGCTTTTAAATATGCGAATTAACCGTTTGGTCTTCATCCTTTATTGTTCTTTCCATAACCTCTTAGTTTGATTTACGTTCTTAGCCAAATAGGTTTGTCAAAACGAGTTCCCAGACTTGAGTCTATAAACTGTGAAAGCTCTTCCTTGCATTGCTTCTAATCCATGCAGAATCATCCATGCCTCCTAATGCTTTTTGAGTTCAGCATTACTCATGGTGAGTGGCGAACATACACATTTTCAGGATCAGTTTCAAGTTTGTCGTCTTGTTTGTTACTGCTTGGATTTGGATTGCCCACGAACTTGAGTTTTCATGGGTGATCTTTTGTCCATCGGTATTTCGGAATCTTGTGGCGATTAAGGTAGCAAATTTGAATTACCATTATTGCGTGAGGAAGACTCATCAACTTCTCGTACCGGTGTACAGCAAGTATTGGTAAATTCATCTTGTTGAACTTGTGTATCTTTTGCTTGATTATCATTGCTTTCCTCAGCGTGAACATTTGTAGGAGTTGATGGTTCTGTTGTAGGGTGAATATTCCTTGAAGGTTGTGTGTCTTGTTGAGCAGAATTGTCAGTGGACATTTTTGTTGTTGCGTTCTCTACCTTGGCTCTTTGCATGAGTAAACAACCTAATCCTTGATTCGACGCGTCGTAGTAAACTACAACTCTTTGGATCCATCAGGTAATGAAAATATTGATGCATTTCACATATTGCCCTTCAACGTCTGAAAAGCTTCCTCTTGTTCCTTGGCCCACTCCTACTTCTTATTCTTCTGAGTTAGTGAAGTAAGGGGTTTAGCAATCTTAGAAAAATTTACTATGAAACGTCGGTAGTAACCTGCCAATCCCAAGAATGATCGTATCCCGGATGGCGTCTTAGGTACTTTTTAATTCTTCATTGCTTCTATCTTACTAAAGTCTATGTGAATATCATTACTGTTAACCACGTGTCTGAGGAAACGCACTTCTTCTAGCTAGAATTCATACTTGGAAAACTAGGCAAACAACTTTTCCTTCTTCAGCAGCTCCAACACCAACTTCAAATAAACCTCGTGATCCTCCTTAGACTTCGAGTAGATCAAAATATCATCAATAAACACAATGACAAACTTTCCTAAATACGGCTTGCACACCTGGTTCATTAAGTCTATGAAAACCGTTGGTGCGTTGGTTATCCCAAAAAGCATAAACCGTAAACTCAAAGTGTTCATACCACGTCCTAGATGCAGTCTTTGGAATATCTGCTTCATGCACTATTTATTAACGATAAGCGAAACAAAGATCTATCTTAGAAAAATAACGCGAACCTTGTAACTGGTCGAACAAGTCGTCGATCCTGGGGAGATTCTTGGTGGTCAGCTAGTCCAACTCTTGATAGTCTATGCACATTTAAAATGAAGTGTCCTTCTTCTTGAACAACACAAGTGCTCCTCACGGAGAGTGGCTTGGTCGATAAAACGTATATTAAACGAATCCTAAGGATTACGAACTATCGAATAGGGTAGTAAACGAATATCGAATCAAAGGCTAGAAAACATCTAAGGGATTTCACATATGCAAAATAGATGCGAATCAAATGTTATAAGAATCCTAAAAAGAAAGGATATAATATATGTACAGATAGAAAACGCTAACGAAAGAAACAAAAAGCGTACCACGACAAAAGAAACACATAACGAATAACAATAAGTATCAAGATTGATAAATGAAAAGATATGATTCTTATACCAATAACCGACTTTACTCGAAAGAACCAACTAAATAATGTTTTTATAAAAATCAATTTAAAATAATAAAGAAAGTCGTTTTAATTATAAAAATCATTGTAAATAAAAAAAATCATCTTAAATATAATCTTTATAAAAATTATTTTATCTTTATAAAATTCATTTTAGTCATGGTTGTCATAAAAATCTAGAGATAGTTATCTAACGGTGTATCGCATCTTACCACTATGAATCATTTTAAACCTACTTTTCATAATAGAAATAAAATTTATTAACCACAAAAAAAAGAGTTGCGTATCTTATTTGTATAGACCATTTTAAACATATTTTATTCACAAAGATCATTGTAAACATGGCATTGACAGTCAACCTATATCACATCGTTTTATAAAAATCATTATAAACATAGTTTTTATAAAAATAAAGATACATTCACATAAAAGCGATGTCATAACATATTCATAAAATCATTTCAAAAATAGTTTTCCCCAAACACCATCAAGATATACTTCAAAAGAGTTTTTATAATTGGACATCAATATAAAATATGTTACTCAAAGAAAGGACATCGTAATACCAAAAGGGATTGTAAAATACCGTAAAGACTCTAACATAATTTTATTGTTTGAAAGCGACAGAAAGTACCAGGAACCATATAGTCAGAATAACAGTGAAGCGAATACGCACAAGAGAAATTCATACAAAGACATTACAAACCAAAAGGGAAGAACATGAAGACTCATCCGTACACATGATTAAAAGAAAGACCATAGAAAAACGTCAATACTTGGTTTGTGGGTGTGAGCTATTAGAGGTACTCTCGTTTGGGTACTTGCCTCCAAGTTCGACCAAGGTGGTCCGCGTGTGTGAGAAATCCGATTTTCAAAAAGGTTAGTAATTTCTTATTTATTTACTTACTTCTTTTAAGTTGCTTTTAGTTTATTAGGTTTAGATCCTTTAGGGTTTAGTTCCCTTCTTGCCCTAGATTAATTGTTATTTCCACTGCGTGTTAATCTAGTTAGAGAATAGAAAACCCATGTGATAAGTATAAATAATTGAATATTATATTATTGTCTTATGATCATTGAATGTTAATATGAAATTACATTTTAGAACCTTATATTTTGAACTGTTTAAAATATACCCCTAAAATTTTAAAATATTAAATAGAAACCTTATACATATTATAATTGTTATATTGTATATGTATAATTAAATCTAAATACATCATTAGTCAATTGATAAATCGGCTCACCCATAGTGAACAAACTATAAGAGAAGTATAAGGCGAGACGTTTTGCTTCCCTAAAGAAGTCGGGTTTTTAATATGCTTCGCGCTGACCCGCTTCTCTGCTTCTTTGTGCGTTCGATGGAGCTACCGAGAACTTTTGATAGGATGATGTCAAGATTAAAAGTATTAATTTGAAAGTACTAAAACAAAAATTCCCGTTTTAGATATAGAAAATGTGAATAGTATGCTAACCCATGAAAACCGCACATCTCTCATATAGGCTGTTAATGGAGCGCGTGTGGTTTACCGGCACATTAATAAGAGAACATAAGTGAGAGGTGATGTGGGACTCGCGATTCTCGAGCTGACTTGAGCCGGGCACAACACGGAGTTTTTCATGGTTAAATTCACCATCTTATTCATGATCCTCGGTATCCCAGTCATGAATAGTAGATGAGCATATCCGAGATTAACATGCCATTGATTAAAATCAATGAATCTCAAAAGAACTAGGAATTTCATAAAGAATGAAATTGACAAAGACATTGTCTACCTAAAATAAATTTGTGATGTGATTACGCCAACCCTCTTCATAAACAAATCTAAAATATAGATCCTAGCCTTAATTTAAAATTGGGTAATTAATTAAGGAATATTCATGCTAACTAAAATTATTTTATCTTGAAGACGTCTTCTGAAAATGGTGTCAATCCTCCAGCTCCCAATCCCTCACACAACCTCAAGATTCCACGTTACTTCCTCAGTTCTTGGAGGGAAAGGACTCACACGGTCCCAAATTATATGGACTGGATACGAAACCTTAGGTTCACCCTAAGGTACGAGAACAAAGAGTATGTTCTTGATGAGCAAATTCCCACAATCAATGATAACTCAACCCAAGATGAGATTGAAGCTCATCAAAAGCATTATGATGATGCAAACAAAGTGTCATGCATCATGGCAGCTTCCATGAGCCCTGAATTGCAAAAGACTTTTGAGTTCACTTGGGCTTATGAGATGAATCAACAGCTGAAAGAGATGTTCTAGGCTAAGGCAAGCAAGGAACGCCTTGATGTAGTAAAATCACTCATGGCTTGTAAACCAAAACCTGGAGCCTCTATATGTGCTTTTGTCTTAGAGATGAAAGGGTACTTTGACAGGTTAGAATCCTTGAACATGGTGTTCGATGCTGAGCTTTCTATAAACATGATCCTGTCCGGTCTGCCAGCTGATTACAATCAGTTTGTGCTCTCATATCAAATGAACGGGAAAGAGACCTCAATAATGGAACTTCATAGCTTATTGCAAACCGCTGAGCAAGGGATCAAGAAGTTTGATGTGCCCTCTGCTTCAGCAGCTCCTGTGTTGACTGTTAGTCACAGTGCAAAGAATAGAAAGACTTCTCATTCTAACTGGAAAGGTAAGGCCACACGAGGAAAGTTCGATCGTGGGTCTAAGAGAAAGGCTGAATCTGATATTGTACCTACAAGCGATCCAAAGGAAGCAGTGTGCTTCTACTGCAACACAAAGGGGCATTGGAAGCGTAGCTGCCAAAAGATCTAAGGACCTCCAATAACGGTAAGGAGGTCGAAAAAGGTTTGTCTACGCAGTATTTTTTCTGATCGAACTCTATATACTACACTTCTGATTCAGTGGGTCTTGATACAAGGGGTAAAAATGTGGTACTCACTTTTGCCCTGTATTGCAGTGGTCTAAAAGGAAAGTTAGAAAGTTTGAAGCATGGAGATGCTCAAGCTTAGTCATGGGAAACATGGAAAATCACACCTTTGAACAAAGATAGAAATGTACAAGCTCATGCTGAAATCTGGAGTTAGAATAATTTAAATAATTGCTGTATTCGTACATAAATGACAAGAAACATCATTTCATTTCATGCTTTGTTTAAGGATGGTTATCAATTTTCATTTGACAATGAGAATGGTGATATTTTGATTTATTTAAATGGTTGTTTTATGTTTAAAGCTTCTCCTTGCAAAGGCATATATGAAACTGTTGAATGTATTGATAATGGCAATGTGATATTAAATGTTGGTTCGTCTAATGAGCTTGATAAATCAAAATTGTGGCATTCTCGTCTTGGGCACATAAACAAGAAACGCATCGCCCAACTCCAAAAAGATGGAGTGTTGGAATCATCGACTCAAACAGATGATGTATGGAGATCATGCTATTGGGCAAGATGACTAAATCACCATTCACAGGAACGTGTGAAAGAGGTGAAGGATTATTGGACTTAGTACACACGGATGTGTGTGGACCATTCCAATCAGCCACAAAAGATGGAAAACACTACTACGTTACATTTACTGATGATTTCAGTAGATTATAATAGTTTATCCTTGATTAAACATAAGGTCGGATTAACTTTTGAATGTTCAAAAAGTATCAAAACGAAGCAAGAACCAACCTGGGAGAAAGATAAAAGTACTCCGATTCGATAGGGAGGAAATACTTAGTAACGAGTTTTTCGATCATCTTAAAACTGTGGTATAATTACACATTAACACCGTCCTAGAACACCAAACTAAATGGTGTTGCTGAGAGGAGAAATAGAACTCTGTTAGACATGGTTCGATCTATGATGTGTAGAGCAACACTTCCAATAAGCTTCTGGGGTTACGCATTAGAGACAGCCGCCCATATCTTAAATCTTATACCTACTAAGAAGATCTCGAAGACACCTTTTGAGAAGTGGAAGGGAAAACGTCCTTCTCTTGGGCACATCAAAATATGGGGTTGTGAGGTTTGCGTATAGACAGAAGCTCAGATAAACTAGAAGCCAGATCTGAAAATGTGTCTTTTCGACGGTTATCCGAAAGAGTCATTGGATATTTGTTTTACAGAAACCAAGGAAATGTTGGTATTTGTAGCTCGAAGAGGAGTGTTCCTTGAGAGAGAAATGATATCTAAAGAGGACAGTGGATAAAATAGACCTGAAGAATATTCAAACTATCTGTCGATTGAAGAACTTAGTAAACACTGACTCTCAATAAGAGGTGGTGACACCTGTTGAACCTAATGATGTATCCTTACCGATTCGCAAAACAAGTAGAGTAAGTAAGCCTCCTCAAGATCCTCAGTTCTATTATGGTTTCCATATTGAAGATAACAAGATTAGTGATAGTACACTAAGTGAATTGGATGAGCCTGCTAACTATAAGGAAGCGATGGCAAGCCCTGAAGTTGCTAAGTGGAAGGAAGCTATGAAAAGCAAAATTCAGTCTATGTATGACAACCAAGTTTGGAATTTGGTTGACACTACAACCGGTCTTAAGACGGTAGGTTGTAAGTGGATCTTCAAGAAGAAGACAGACATGGATGGGAAAGTACACACTTATAAAGCTAGGTTGGTTGCGAAGGGTTATACTCAAACCCACGAGATTGATTTTGAGGAAACCTTCTCACCAGTAGCTAAAATAAAGTCAAAATAGATAATGGCTTGCCCATAGTAGTCATTTCATATTATGAAATTGGCAGATGGATGTCAAAACCAAAACTGCTTTCCTTAACGGAAAACTAATAGAGGATGTGTTTATGGCACAACCAGAAGGTTTTGAAAATGCAAAGTATCCTAAAAGAGTGTGCAAGCTTCAAAAGGCTATTTATGGACTTAAACAGGCTTCTCGTAGCTGGAATCTCTGCTTCCATGAGAAAGTCAAACAGTTTGGATTTTCTAGAAGCGAAGATGAGTCCTGTATATATATCAAAGTTAGTGGGAGTGTTGTAGTCTTCCTGGTATTATATGTGGATGATATACTACTCATAGGAAACGATATCCCAACATTACAAAGTGTAAAAGACTGGTTGGGGAAATGTTTCGCTATGAAATAATATGGGAATGCAACATATATTCTTGTAATAAGTTTAAACAGAGATAGTCAAAACGTCTTATAGACTTAGTCTTGGACCATACTTAAAAAAAATACAAATTTTTGAAAAGATTCAGAATGTGAGATTCTAAAGAAAGGGAGTCTACCCATACATCATGGCATAAAGATTAGTAATGATCTATGTCCAGTAACTGATAAGGAACTAGACAAAATGAGTCGAGTCCCATATGCTTCGGCTATAAGATCGATCATGTATGCATGGACTGTAAACAGGCCTGAGTCTCATTGCTCTGAGCATGTGAGTCGAACATCAGTCAGAATCCTGGCGACGGTCATTGGACAGACTGTAAAGAAATTCTTAAGTATATAAGAAATACTAAAGAACCGGTCTGGTTTTAAGGTAGAGAAAAGGAACTCAGAGTGTACCTGTTTTATTGTGATGCTGGTTGGGCAAATAGATAAAGATGATAGTCCGGTCACAGTCAGGTGGGTATTCTGCAAATGGGGGAGCGGTGACATGGAGAAGTCAAAGCAAAATACAGTGCGGACTCCACATGCAGTCCGAGTATATTGCAGCTATATGAGGCTTTAAAGGAAGGCTATCTGGAATGAATAATTCAATTGGAGATCCTTGGTGTTGTTCCAATAGTACAGACCCATGAAATATTCGGATAATGAGAGTGCAGTCGCCTTGACTAAAAAGAACCTAAAGAATCACGGAAATCAAAGCATATTGACAAATAATACCATTTTTGTATCGAAGCAAAGAAGCAGAGATGACACGTAATTGTGAAAGACAACGAATTAGAAGATAACCAGCTGATCCATTCACAAAGGCATTGGCTAAAGTCCAAACACGATGACAAAGCTAAAGAGCATAGGATTGAAAGAAAAAAAGAGTTTTAAGTTGTTATTTTGCGAATTTGTAACATTATAGAGCAATGATTTAGATAATTGTAATAGATTTTGGTGATTAAAATGAATGAAGATTTATTTATTTTGCATGTGTGCAAACCGATTTACTATTAATGTGTCATTGGTTTCAATTTTTGCATGTTTAGAATCCACTTCCTGAGTACTTAGTTTACTCAAACCTCCTCAGTCGTTCATACTACAGGAAGTAAGTATTGATTAAGACTGTCATGGAGTGTTTAAGTAGATGTCTATAGTGATTAGACATAGCATAGAGAATGCTACAACAATCATGAGTACTTAATGAGATTTAAGTATAGGAGAAACCCGCACTTAGAGAGATTACTCCATGGATTAAAATCACGAATAATTCTAAGATGATAATATCTTCTATTCTTAAAATGGAGATACATCAAGTTTCTAGTTTGTCAAATCTATTTTACTTTAGTTTGTTCAAACGCTGCGCGTAAATGCCAGTTATAAAGGATATCTAGGTTATGACAAGATAAATTTGACCTGAGTTCTATGTATTCAAAGTTTATTTGTTCCTTTCGCCTAAAGGGAAAGCGATATCAATGGGCCCCTCGATGATTAAATGTTGACTTAAATGTGCTAGGCCTGGCCGGGACTAAATTGATATGATCAATTAAGCAGTCTCATAAAGTCAAGTAATCAGAAACCAAGAAACATAATGTTGAACCTAGAGATTAATTAAAATCCATGTCTCAGGTTCACAAGATATCTGTAGAACAAAGGAATATTTGATCACTTATCAACGGGCTGTCTCTAAGAGATGTATTCAGAGTTCATTCAGTTGCATTGGATGGCACTCTCTCTTAGTTTGATACAGGATAGGCTTCGACCAAATCATGAGTTGATGGACTTGTCCCATTGAAGACTGTTGGATTTCGTGTCCAAGTCAACAACTAATTGGTAAGACTATCGTCAAAAGTTGAGTCCTTTTTGGGTCGCCCTCAGTGAACCGTTAAGAGAAATAATAAGAAAAGGTCTATGGGAAATTTTAGGGATAACCCACATCTGCCCAAAGTTGAGACAATCCAACACCTTTCCTTAAGGTATACGAATAGAAAGGGTAATACCAAGGGATTAATACACATTCCTTCCTTCTCCTATTCCTACTCCTTAAAAGAGTCTTCAGTGTAACAGGAACCTTAAGTTCGAATTGTTTTCTTCTTTGGTTTGTGGGTGTCAATCTATTAGAGGTACTACCTCGTTTCGGGTACTTTGCCTCCCAGTTCAAGACCCAAGGTGCCCGCAGTTGACGTAGAAATCCTAACTAATTGGAGTTTTTATAAAAATAAAGTGACATTAACATAAAAGCGATGTCATAACATATTCATAAAATCATTTCAAAAATAGTTTTCCCTAAACACCATCAAGATATACTTTAAAAGGGTTTTTATAATTCAACATCAATATAAAATATGTTACTCAAACAAAGGACATCACAATACCAAAAGGGATTGTAAAATACCGTAAAGACTCTAACATAATTTTATTGTTTGAAAGCGAAAGAAAGTACGAGGAACCATATAGTCAGAATAATAGGGAAGCAACACGCACAAGGGAAATTCATACAAAGACATTACAAACCATAAGGGAAGAACATGAAGACTCATCCGTACTCACGATAAAAAAAACCATAGAAAAACGTCGGTACTAACATGCCGCAACATGTTACAAAAACCAAAGGATATATAAAGAACAGAGTAATGATCCACACTAATATGTTAGGAACAATTAGTGCTTAAAAGAAAATTTTGATACTCATACGAGTAATCAATGCAACGAAAGAACCAATTAAACGCACCAATATCCAAAGAAACAGATCCGAACAACCAATATACATCAAGACGCCGAATAGTAAAGATAGGACATACGTACTAACATGGTACGAGCAAAGGATGCTAAACTTAGAATTAGAAATCCGAACGAAGTATTGAGCAAACGAACAAACCCAACAATCATAATAGTAGCAACAGGTATTCGGGCGCAAGCAATAGATAGAAG
This sequence comes from Tanacetum coccineum, assembly GCA_026074375.1. NCBI lineage: Eukaryota > Viridiplantae > Streptophyta > Magnoliopsida > Asterales > Asteraceae > Tanacetum > Tanacetum coccineum. The sequence continues at coordinate 1,278 of BQNB010086671.1, read as the reverse complement.
GGAAACTTACTAACTACGTAACTATCCATATCCTAACCACACATAATACAACATCTTACACTACCACCTAACAAGCAAACACCGATCAATGCAATCATGGTCACAAGTCTACGTGTGTGATGCCTTTATAAATGTGTTGGCCACCCATAATTATATGTGCATCCTTTAACATGTGTACTTGCTTCCAAGACTACACATCTCAATGATAACACACATATATGCACATATACTATATTTCACCTCTTACTTGACTCCATAAAACGATGCTCTATCAAAGCCATATTTATTTATATAAAGATAAAATTGAAAATGACAATAAGAAAACAAAGGTCTTGAAGCGCCTAAAATACGTAATATCCAAAAGAAATCATCGATAGCAATGTGTCAAGGTAAAAGACAAGATAAACTTATGCTGGGCCTCGCTTGGGTTTGACTTTGCTTTTGCAAGAGTCACCCGACTCCGCGGGTCCAGGCCCGCTACGAGCATCCGACAAGAGATCTGAGTCGGCCTCCTTCTCTGACTCTTCTAACTAACCTTCCTTATTCGGTTCCTTAAGAGGCTCTTCCTCAATTGGATCCTCTTCTAGATCTTCTGATATCGAGTAGCCCGTGGGTTATTATAAAACTCAGAAAAATGCAAGAAAACAAAATGCCTAGATAGCTAAACATATAGATCCTATTATGCAGTTATATGAAGGACTCCTAGGTTATAGTCTAGGTTAAACCACCTACTTCTCTATAGCCAATGGCTTTGATACCAATCTGTCACACCCTGCCAAGGCGGAAACGCGAGGCGTAACAAGGTAGGCATCATCACAACACATTGATGTCAACAATAAAGAATGTCTAAAATGCATTATATTAAAAACCAAGTGTTATGACGATACCAAACACAAGAGGGGTCTTGTATTGAGATTAATCGCACACACAATACATAGACATAAGAATATAAATCCAAGATAAACGTCATCATAAAACAAAATAACCGATGTACGAAAATAAGAAAATGAAAAATCTAGAAAAGAAGACTCTATAATGCAATTCCTAAGGTCTCTCTAGCCAAGCTTCCTAACTTTACTTTTCTCAAGATGCTCACCTGAAAATGATGCTTAAAACGTCAACAGTAATGTTTGTAAGAGTCATAGGTTTTAGACACACAACTAAACTCATTTTCACTGCAATTAACAAAACAGGGTAGGACAATAATGAACTATCATGAACCTATGTCAGCATGCAACAAAATCATATCAATACATTCACTCAATTAATTACACATTC